>JABVZX010000001.1:5840000-5850761 GCA_020883565.1 Drosophila pachea
GCGCTTTAGAGCCAAATCTGAGCTTTTATATAGCGGACCAAATTTGAATCGTTTCTAATTGTTTAAATAAACCTTTTTTTGGTGCCTTCGCAGTTTGCGGTGCCTCGGTGTTCTTTATGCCCCTGCTAATGAACAGCTACAATGGACTGATGGCAATGTGCCTCATCTTTGGATTCACATTTGCCAGCTCGTTCTCGTTTACGCCCGGCATTCTGGTCAGTCTGGTCGATTTGGATGATTTCACTTGTGCCTACGGCTTGGTGCTTCTGATTCAGGGTGTTGGCATGATTGCTGGACCGCCCATAGCCGGTGCAATCTACGAGTATACGAACAGGTCAGTAAAACATTATAAATATTATAAATATATATTATTTATATAATTTTCATAAATGTTTATTTTGCAACAGATGGGATGACTCGTTCTATTATGCGGGCATATTTATAGCACTCTCCGGCGTCTGTTCGTATATGATTGAGTTCTGTGAGAAGAAACCAACTAAGGAGAGTGATAGTGATGTCTCAGAGACTAAAAAAGCTCAACTTTTGCATTAGTTTTCTAATATAAATCACACACATACACATACACATAGACACACCTACACATATACACACAGATAAAGTAAACCTAAAATAGCAAAATAATAACATAATATATTTTATACTATATGGAATTCACGGTACTATAAAGTCGATCAACTTGAGTGCAATTAGGCAGCACGAAGCGAAAACTAAAAAAAAAAAAGAATTAATGGACTAGCATTCAATGTTATCAAGTTTCTTATGTCAAATGCTGTTGCAGCTAAAAACAACAAAAACAAACTCAGAGCAAATTAGTAGATAAATAATTAATTATTTGCATGTAAGCAAAGAAATTGACTTGAAAACAAATTATTAAATTATAAAAAGCAAACTTTAACAGTTAGTTTACGCACTAGGACAAAGTACGTAAACTCCAATAAAGACCACAATAACAACACAAAACTTTTGCATACACACATATATATATATAAGTATATATATATATACTTAACAAATCGTACTACATATACAGATAATATCAATTGCAGTGCATCACTGCCAGGCGCAAAACGGGTTCCCCAGATTGTCTTCTCTCGCGAATAATAGTTAGAAACCACATATTAATCCGAAAATATTTATAAACAAAAGAATTTTGGAAATTCCTCAATATACAGCAATTCATAACTGATCCAATGCAATCCATAAACCTTTTACCAATCTTTGTAACGTATGCAATAAATTTACACACAATTTTCGCAATCAATTTAACAAAGCAGCAGGCAAAATGAAAATTTTTTTAAATATAGTACAATTTGTGTAAATATACAAAATATATTGATTACCCGATTTGCAAATGGTTTAAACAAAAGATAAGAAATAAAATGATAAATTAAAATCCATAAAAAGACAAGTATTATTAACAGATAAATTCTGAAATTTTCAAGTAGCGCACTGAGACAAATTTCTTCGACACACACACACACACAGATATATAATATATATTAAAATATATATCTGTAAGCACAGTTCAATTTAGTTTAAAACAAATCAACTAACGTCTATATACAACTGTAGCTTATGTAGTTGTTGTTTCCAACAAAAAATTAAATCAATAAAAACATTTTCTGTAGGCCTAAGCACAACATTTAGCAAATAAAAAAATCAATATTTAAATGCGATTCTAAACTGTTTACACAAGCATCAATTACCTATATACATATAATATATATGATATATATGATATATACCATGAATATATAAACTTATTCAATTAAACACTAATTTTTGAACAAAGCAAAAAAACGAGTTTTATTACCCCTATTTGCAGGCCCCTAGAAGATATAAATGGTTTGTATTTATGTAATGTTTATTGTGTGTATATATAATAATATTATACTGCTTTAGGTCTGTCAAATACAAATGTTTACAAATAATTTGATTTTATTTTATTTCTGCATATGCTTTTCCTTTTTATTTTATTTTTTTTATTTGTATATAAACTTCGTAATTGTCGGCGACATAATCGAATTGATTTAGCATTATCACGACGATTCCTTTTTGTTTAATAATTATATATACTCAACTTATTCAATATATATTTCAATCTTTTGATGCATCTCTGTGTAACTACATAAATATATATAGCCTTTGCAAATTGCACAAAATCAAAGCAAATGCATTCGAAACAAAAAGAAAAAAGTGAAGATGGAAATATATCTAAACATTTGGTTTGATGCAGTAGACGAAAAGCAGCCACCATGGAGAGGGAAAAACTTTGACGGAAAAGGGGTTGGAAGGGCAGGCGTTAAAGTAATCACAATGAGAGAAATTCACAATATAGTAAGTTTTTTATAGTTTATATATATATAAATATATATGTATATGTATATATTACACACCATTCATCGATTACTGCTCAGCCAAAAAGTAACTAGCGAACTAACTAAATGTACACAAAATATTTGTTGTTGTATTTTGTTTTTGTTATTTCATATACGTATGTTTAAAGTTTACAAAATTTCGAAATCACGACGCACGACACACATTTCACATATACAATTGTTGATCTTCAGTTTATTTAAAATTCTTTTTTAATGATGCATTTAATATTAGTTTTTTTTCTTAATGTTTTTGTTTTCAGCGTTTACTTTAGAATTGTTGTTTTTTTTGCTTTAACATTATGCGTAATGTTGAACTGAATTCACTAATTTGCTGTTTACTATTATTTTTGCAGCTAAGTTTATTGCGGTTATTCTGTTGCATGAATTAAAAAAATGAAAATAATAGGTCTCTGCTTCCGCTACCTTCTAAGAGTTAGTCACTAGTAGCTTTTACAGAAGCGACTATCGGCTATCGGCTATCGGCTATCCCAAGTGCAGGCAAAGGGTAAAAGGGTTATTTATTCCTAGCAGCAGCCGCTGTTGACCGCACCACCCGCACCGCCGGCGCCGGGCAGTGCTGGATTTGTGGGCGTTGCCTGTTGCCCGATCTTAATGCCATTTGCCTGTGCGAAAAAACGAAAGATGAATTATTCACGTTTACATATTGCGGATTAAAATAGATTATACCTCGTTATTTATATCGAAGACACCCTCCTGTATTTTCTCGTAAATCTCTTTGGCTGTATTTATGAATGCTTCCTCCACATTGGCTGCTGTGCGTGCCGATGTCTCCATAAAGACTAGGCCATGTTCACGTGCAAATGCCTCGCCCTCCTCTTTTTTTACCTCGCGCCGCGAGTCCAAATCGCTCTTGTTACCAATCAGCATGATCACCATATTTGAATTTGAGTGCTGGCGTGCATCCTCCAGCCATGTAGTCAAATGATTGAAGGTCTCGCGCCTTGTGATGTCATAGACAAGCAATGCTCCGGCGGCGCCACGATAATACGATCGCGTTATTGATCTAATTGTCAGATAACAATAGAAATGTAATGCACATGTTTAGTATATCCAAATTAATGGCAACTCACCTGAATGCCTCTTGTCCGGCTGTGTCCCAGATTTGCAATTTAATCTGTTTACCGTCGATGGTTATCATGCGTGCGCCGAACTCCACGCCAATTGTCAGATCGTGCACCGGCTGGAAGCGCTTGTCCGTGAACTGCAGCAGCAGACATGATTTGCCAACGCCTGGAAAAATTCACAAAAAAGGAGCAAAGAAAACCTCATTTAGTAATTGTTGTTTTTATGATCATAAGCGTAAAGTGAAAGCTACAAGATAAACAAGAAAAAACGAAACATAATAAACACTAGACAGCACATTAAGATAATTACAGTTTTGGAATAATATAATACATGTGCCTTTTCTTGCTTTTTATATAACAACAACGAGAAATATCTATACTATATAGCCAGCAGAAGGGAACTTGGCAAACTTTGCGAGCCACTGCACGAGATAAATATTCGTGTGGAAAAATATTTTGTGAAAGTGCTCGACAATCAAATAATTGTCGTACTCGTCATTCCCTTGTCCGAAGAACATTTATGATATCATACATATTTGGTACAAAATTCCAATTAGAATTATCCACAATCGCCAATGGCATTCAAAAAATTTCCCTAGTCCAATACAAAATCAACAGCTGTTTAGCTGCCTATATGAAAATTTGTTGTCTTTGTGTATACACATATTCACACACATAAACACACTTGCATGCACATTGTCTGCTGATAAGCGATGCAGAGCAAAAAGTAAATGGTCAGAAATTTAGTTTTGTCCCTTGGAAACTTCTGCAACATTGCAAAAAAACATATTAAGAAACGAGCAGAGGTCTTCGTTACATTCGGGGTGGATTGTTGTTGGTGTTGGGGTTGCTCGTTGGCTTATTCAGCGGTTGACTCAGCTTCAGGCAACAGTAGGTCTCTAACATACGGTTGCTTTTCACCTCGTCGCTAGCCCCCCCCCCCCTCATTCGTATACCGTAAGCAACTGTTAACTTCAACAGTGTGGAGTAACACCCGCGCAGAGGCGTTGTTATGGTTTTATTGATTTTTCCTTGTTGCTTGAGCTCCCGAATGCAAGGCAGCTGGTCGCTGCACTTGACTCAATTTGCAATTTAAGCAAAGGGCAATCACTCTATTAGAAACACTACGCAGTTTGTCTTTTTCTCTGCCTTTGTTTTGTTGTTACTGCATAGTTTTGTGTGAGAATTACACATATATTTTTCACCCAAACACACATCATATAGCACTTGCTCGGACTCACCAGTGTCGCCAATAATAATATATTTGAACAAATATGCGTAGGACATTTTTGTTGTTGGCTGATTTATAAATTCAATTATGTGTTTAAATAATTATGAACGTAGCAATTATAGCAATAATAATACGCAATTCCAACCGTATCGTTCTGCGAGCTGACTGATGATGACGACTGATGGGGTTAAACGATAACAATATTGCATATCGATGAAAACCACTTGCAACAAGGGCTACCGAAACCAAACTGTGTAGAGTTGCCAGTGCGCCGATAAGTTGATAAAAACAATATCGATAACCCAGCCCTATATGTATGTATGTATGAGTTTTGTCAGAAATTTTCTCGCACAAAGCGAAGTATTTTAGCTCAATTTATAATTAATTAAATGTGAAATGTGTAAACGAAAGTAATAACTAGTGGACTTAGTTCAACAAAATTGCTGAATTTGGCTAGCCACGAACACAACGCCTGCGACTTGTAGAGCGTTCGTATCCTGGTTGCCTTCATATTTTCTATAGCTTCGTTGTCTGCCCAACTGGGTGCTAGTGGGATCGTGCGTGTGTGTGTGTGTGTGGGTGTTTACGAGTGAGTAAGTGTTACTGTGTTGTTTTGCTCCTTCCTTTCGGCCGAGGCAAGGTGAAACATGAAGATGGCTGACGGCTCGACAATATTGCGTAGGAACCGACCAGGCACAAAATCAAAGGTAAGTCTATGCAATATTTCTCCGAATTCTTCAATTGAAACTTTCGCCCGCGAAAAGGATTTCTGTCGCTGGCCCGATGAACCGCTCGAGGAAATGGACAGCACACTGGCTGTGCAGCAGTACATACAGCAGATGATCAAACGTGATCCGTCTAATGTGGAGCTCATACTTACCATGCCGGAGGCACAGGACGAAGGCGTATGGAAGTACGAGCATTTGCGGCAATTTTGCATGGAATTGAATGGTCTAGCCGTACGGCTACAGAAACAATGCTCTCCCTCAACATGCACACAAATGACGGCCACCGATCAATGGATATTCTTGTGTGCGGCACACAAAACGCCCAAAGAGTGCCCCGCCATTGACTACACACGGCACACATTAGACGGCGCTGCGTGTCTGCTCAATAGCAACAAATACTTTCCAAGCAGGTATGTTTGTTGATTCACACCAAGCAACTAGCCACATAATGAGTCCAGTGTTACGCTTAACCACAGAGTTTCCATCAAGGAGTCGTCAGTGACCAAGCTGGGATCGGTGTGTCGGCGTGTCTATCGCATATTTTCGCACGCGTATTTTCATCACCGTCGCATCTTTGACGAATTCGAGGCTGAGACGTATTTATGCCACCGATTTACACACTTTGTCACAAAATACAATCTCATGTCCAAGGAGAATCTGATTGTGCCCATCAATGAGGAGGAGAACGCGGCGCCTGGCGAAAGCGAAGCCTAAGCGACACCATCATCATCAGCAATGTCAGCAGTAACAAGAACAACAGAAACCACAATTACATTAATACCAAGATCCGCAACAACAAAAGGAAAGTAGGAGAAGTAGAGACAGCAAGACACAAAACATAAAATCATGATTGATGATTTACGCAAAGTTGGGCGCAATCATTCTCACATACACAACTCACTTAAACGTATTTATAATATATATACATATATTTACTAATTAGCTTGCATTAGACTCGAGAGATAACGCATTATGTTTTTTGGATCAAACCCAGATGGACAGCTAGATGCAGGAACGCGCAAAGGTCGGCGAATTTGAAAAGGAGATTGAATGAAAGAGAACCTATTTGCAAATTTTTATATGTGTAGTTTAAACAACAAACACAAATATATTTAAAAGAACATGTTAGAAAGTTTAAACACGGCAAACAAATGCGATGGGCCAATTGATTCAGATTCCGTAAAGAAAATTATATGTAAAATTCTTATTTTAATTAAATTATATGTAGAACCAAACAAAAATACACTCACACAACACGAACACATTTCCCCATTTCCTTAATTTTCCCATGAAAGAAAACTCTTTAAGAAATGGAAACGCAGCTGTAACAAAACTAATACGTGAAGTTTACTATCATAAACTATATACAGAAAAGGAAGAACAATTGCAATAAATCGAAACAACAAACTAATCGAAAGATTTCCCTTTTAGACGATGTTCACCTCAGGCATCCGTTTTTGTGTAACCAAGCGTTCGAAGCCCAAACGACTGAGATCTATTGTTGTGTATTTACCATCTAGGATAAGCTCGGCAATGGCACGTCCCACCGCTGGCGTCTGCTGTATCCCATGGCCGCTGAAACCCGCCGCGATTAGTAGATTCTTATAGTGAGGATGGCGACCGATGATGCCGTTCGCATCGAAGCAGTTATGATCGTAGTAGCCGGCCCAGCTGCTGTGCACCTTGATCGACTCGAAGGCGGGCACCCGGCTGGCCAGGGTGGGCCAAACATGGGATTCGAAATAGCCGTGATCCACGTCCAGGGTATCGCAGTCCGGCTCTTCGTTGTCTGCAGGACTGCGGCCGCACAAAAAATTGCCGCCTAGACCATCGCGCCGGAAATACGTGCCGTTGGGATCGATGGTCAACGGCGTGGCTAACCCAGGACAATTATCGCCCTGCGTATTGAAAACGTAAACATAACGCTTACGTGGCTCCACCGGTAACGGCACGCTCAACAGATCCTTGCCAGTGCCAATGTTGGCCAGGCGAGCAACCTGCCCGGAATGTGCACCCGCAGCCAGGACACAAGAACCAAACTTAACGGTGCGTTTACTGCCATCGGCTGAGGTCACCACAGCACCGGAGAGTTCGCCAGCTGAATTGTACTCAAAGTCACATACCTCGCCGTTAGCAAACCGGGCGCCATATGCACGCGCCTGCCGCTTGAAGCCCATGAGCAAGGCCCAGGGATCAAACCATCCCTCCTTGTCTACGCCATAGCAGCCCAGTTCGATGTTATCTGTGACGAGCCAAGAGAAACGCGCGCGTAAAGCCTCTGGAGTAAGTAGTTCATTGCGGGCACCCAACTCGTTTTGCAGCTTGGAATTAGATCTCAAAGTGTCTGCGCCCTTATCGCTTGCCAAGATGAGGTACCCATTCGGCTGAAAGTTCAGCTCCACATCACCCAAATGGCTGCGGCACGTGGAAATAAATTCGTAGCCAAACAGCGACATATATATATTCTCTTCCAGCGAGAATTGCTGGCGTACACCGCCCACGGAGAGTACCGTAGAAGCCGTCGCGTACTGTAGAAAATTATAGCATGAAGTGAATGCCACTTCTCGTATAACTGCCAACTTACGCCCGCATCCCGTTCCACAACCAACACCTTGAGTTTTTCCGACTGTTGCCGGCGCTTCAGCCAGTATGCTGAAGAGGCGCCCATGCCACCGCCGCCAATGATCAGCACATCACAGCGCTCTGGCAGCACGTCGCCACCAGCAGAGCTACTAAGAAGGCGAATCTGCTGAATGCCAGCAGCTCGTAAGACTCGTCCCAATCGCAACATTTTCTGTACTACGCTCAATACCAGTTGCCTCACATCATTGTTGTGGCGAGGTACTCTAATCAATGCAATCGCGAAAGATTAGATTTCTCGCCGCTTATCAGCACAAGTAAATAAATTATAACAATACTAACTTAACAATACTACGATTACGCCTATCTAAGCAAATATGATTAAATAAGTAATGCCGGACGATCTCATTGCGTATGCATGCCCTACGGGTTGCATATACGGAGTAAAGAATTTGTTGTCAGCATTAGCAATGCCAAGGAAAACAGTTATCCTACCAGAAATAAGTAGTAATGAACATTATTTACTTGCTCTCGATTTTACAGATTAATTTGATCACTATAAATCGGTACAAATGATGCTGTTGTATTTAGGTGCAGTAAGACATTATTAAGAGCAGGTCAGTAACAATTGAGAACAAAAAAATAACCTTGAGGGATCACAAAATGATTCGGAATTCATTGCATACCCAGCAGGCGCAAGCATTGCATGCCACTGTTAAGGTACAGGCGGCTGTTAAGGAACAGCTGCATCCAATGTTAAAGGGCAGCTATAAATGTAAATGTTAATGGCGCTCAAGAGTATGCAACAAAATTTTTATAACTGGTAGATGCAATCATTGTACGCAGCTGTTGTTAAGAGTGGCGTTTACATAGTTTCGAATTTCGAAAGTCCATCTCTGTAAAATTCGCCCTGTTTACATTACGCCTGTAAACTAATTCAAATTAAAATTATGTTATCTTAGCTAAACTACACTTCCTCCATTTTTGCTCCCTCATTCAGCTGTTGCGACTGTTGCTGTGCTTTGTTGCGCCGATCTCGCTTATTCGTACGTCCAGCAGCATTTGCTGGCTTACTGGTGGGCGGCGCTCCTGCGTCCTCCCAGAAATCTGTCTTTGCGTTGGGTTTTTGCAAACTGAAATGAAAAGAACATAATCATTTACATTTGCACATTAATTCATTCATTTATCGACTTTTTCACCAACCCCTCTATGCTATCGCTCAGCTCGTCCAGACTCATGAGTATGTGCAAAGTCGGTATTTGTCGCTTAACAACGATCTCCTCCAATCCTTCCCGTGCTGGCTTCCAGTGCTCCTCCACACTACAACCAAATATACTTAGCATTCAATCTAAATTGGGCAAAAAAAAAAACTCACTTTTTATAGCACATTCGTGTGACCTGGTAAAGCGGATGACTGCGCTTCAGGGTCTCGGCACAGGCTACAGTCTTAACAACGCCGCCACCGGAACCGCTCCAGACTAGGCTCCGATATTCACCCTTATCCAGCGCCTCTTTTGCATAGTCAATGACATTGCTCACATGAGTGCCGCCCTTGACCTGAAAAAGTCGAATTCGAATTAACATTTACATTTCTACTTCGTACTTTATTATACATACATGCATCCAGAGAAAGTCCTTGTGCGTCTTTGGCATACAGTCCTCAAAGGGTAGATCCTGTTTGCTTAGCTCCTGCTCCACATTCTCTCCCTTGCGGTAGTGCATCATTTTGGCCAAGCTACAAGTACGAAACTCGATTAGTGAACGCATTTTTCTTTAGCTCCCAGCCAACGAAATAACCTTGAACCAGAATCAGCGATAATAACTAACAGTTTTGCTGCTGGTGCTAAAAGACCACCTAGCCGAATGCCTCAGAGCTTCATCCAGCCACTCATAAACTGTCGTGCGCAGTTATTGTCACGCCAGTCGGTGCAAATTGCATAATTGCTTTATGGGACGAGAGCGGCTTCCAGGCGCAAAAGAACCCACGCTAAGCGTAACATAAGCCAACCGCTGCGGCCAGGACGAAGCTGTGCGGCGCTACCTTACATTATAAGTAATGAGTATAATCATTCATGGATTCGAGCTATCGTAATTTGATCTATATATACAGTACTAAAAAATTGTGAAAAATACCTAGTAAAAATTGTTTAATTTTCACTTTTATTCGAAAAGTTTATTTAGCCAATTCTCAAACCTTGTATAAAATTGGTTCAAACAGCAGCTAGAAGCGAATCAGATGCACCGTTATAGCGCATTTGGGAATTGCGCTTGAAGTGGAGTTCAAGTAAAAGTCAATAAAAAAGCATTTCTACAGCAATTAAATGCGCGCGGCTGCAGCAGAAATTTTCCATTAAATAAAATTCTGTTGGTGTCGTGCTCTAGACAACAAGGATGACAACCAACAGGAGCAGAACGAGAGCAAGCAAAGGCTCACAAACACAAACACACACACACACACACACACACATACACATATATACATATACAATTTCATAGGGCCGCCCCTAACGCAGGATGCCACTTGTTGAGGCTAAACATCATTTCAGTGGGGAGCAAGAAAGAAGGGCAGCCTGGAAACCGAGAAAATGGGGGCGAGCTCTCTGAATTCGACAGCAGCAAACGAAAGTTTATTAATGAACTTTTCACAAAACTGCGGCTGTGGGTGGCATCCCATGACCCAATCAAACACCCACACACTCGCGACGTATGTCCTACAGCAGACAATTCAAAGATTCAAT
>JABVZX010000001.1:5857958-5872122 GCA_020883565.1 Drosophila pachea
GCCCCTGGTTCTGCGCAAGGCTTCTACCGCCCGAGAGAATCACAATTGAAGCGTTCAAAACTTTATCCGTAGACCAAAGATGAAAATCTTATCCAAACTAATCAAATCCTAGACCAATTTACAATACCGATTACTTCTAATGAATACTCAGCTCAGTTATAAAGAACAATATATAACAATATATATATATATATATAAATATATGATCTTAGTCCACTCTCAGCTTTGTTGCTGCTCAATAGCTCAATTTACATAAAATTACTTAATAAATGCAATTTAAATTCAAATCTAAATCGAACTCAAATTTTTCAACTGGGGAAAATGCATGAAAGAAAACTCACTAATCAGAGGAAGGTGCTTAAAAGAAAATCTGACAGGCTTACAAGCCTGTAAGGACAGGCCCAACCTATGCCGTAACTGCGCATCTATCTCAGATTTTCTATAGATCTTCACGCCCTATATACAGAGATCTTTATTGAGCAAAATAATATAACAAAAGTTTGCAGCGGACAGTCTGGGACCTTTGTTAATTATAGAACAAAATCCATGTCAAATTCTGACTAAAAAACATTCATTCTGCTTATCTGAAGGAAAAACAAATAGTTTTCCTTAACTTCTGAGATTAAACACATATACATACGTATATATAGCTCGTAAACATATATATATGTATATAGTAATTGATTTACTACTGTGATTCTTGGCCATAAACAAAGCATAATCTCTGATGACGCCATGGCTATGACGTCGTCCGGCCCAGCAAAAATGGATTATGAGTCAGGCGAAGAATTAAGGAGATTTTCGCAAAAAATATATATATATACAACGTATATATACGATATATATATATATCGAGGGTAAACAATTGGTGGCGATTGTTAGCTTTCCACTGTGATTGCCTGATGTGTCAGCCTTTCGCGCTGTTCTGTACAATTTCCAGGGTCTCCTGCTTCTTGGCAAAGATCTGGACGAGCTTATCCATATAGGAGTCCCTGGCCACTGGCGAGATATGATGGTGCCATACGTACTCAACATCGGATTCACTTTCAGCTCGTTCGCCTTACTAATGGCCGCTCTCCTAACGGGATTATCATGGTTCAGCTGCAGCACAGAATTCGCTCCCATGGGCGATTGTTGCCGTTCGATATTGGGCACATTCGTGGGCACGCCGGCCAGCCTCAGCTGCTGAGCCTTAGCACTGCTGAGGCGATGTATCATCTCGTCATTGGACGACAGCACTTGATCCGCCCTCTGCTGATTCACAAGCTGCAGCTTCGAGACGTCGCTCTGCTCTGCTGGCAGTTTTTCCTGCAGGAACGCCTCAGTCTGCGGCTTCGATTGCCGCGATTGCAGCTGACTTCCGGCTGAGGCAGATTTGCGTTGCTTTTGGTTCTTCTGGGGCCGTACATCCTTTCGCCTTCTCTTCTTCTTCTTTTTCGACTGTTGCAACAACTTAGGATCACACAATTGCTGCTTGGACTTGGCGACATCCGTGTGCAGGTCATTCCTCTGATCATCGTTCTCGATGCGATTCATCAATGCATCCAAACTGGGCTTGATTTTCGAAGTATCCACATAGTCGTTCGGCAGATAGCCCATTTGCCGCAGATATACAATGGGGGACTCCCAGTTCTTGATCAGATCACGTACAATCGAATTGTAATTGTCGTGGAAGCCCAGCCTCTCCATTGATAATCTATCCATACTAACGCCTAGCTGCAGACCCAAACAAATCAAAAGGCAGTAAAAGTGTATTCGCATGGCGACTTTATAGTGGGACTTTACTAAGATCAACAAATCAGTCAAATTTGTTTCTGTTGAGTTATGGATCAAAGCTAAAATATATATAAATAGAATAGTTGACATTGATTCAAGTCAAGCGTGTCTCTCGTTCAATAGATTATCGCTTGGGTAGGGGCTATGGAAAGTAAGTTCCCGGGAATTACTCGGAGTGATGGAGTCCACGATTTTCGAAATCTCATGATATCATCCTAAAGATAAGTTCAAAGCCAGCGCGCAAAACTTTTCAATTAACAATCAAATAAATTTGAAAGCTAAGCCCAGTTGGACAATTCGATTAAAGAAAACATTTTAGTCGTAAAAGTGCGTCAAACTGTAAAGAATGAAATGCGAGACATTCGCATATATATTTCTCAACTCCACAAAGCAAAATGGAATTCCAAAGCTGTGAACTGGCGAAATTCAAAGGTGAAGAATTCAGCTATATTTATTTCCAAAGATGAGCCACGATTTTATCATATATATATGTGTTTCGGCAGTGTCAACTAAATAATATCCTATAATTAACGAGCCAGACGAAACTTGTGAAACGATGGGTGCTGGTGGTGCTGGTGGTGCTGGTGGATCCAAGCCAGCATGCGGATGGATCGCGCAAGCGTAGAAAAATGACCGCGTAAACTGAATACCCGATCTATATTTAGACCTACGAC
The DNA here is from genome assembly GCA_020883565.1 of Drosophila pachea. Lineage (NCBI taxonomy): Eukaryota > Metazoa > Arthropoda > Insecta > Diptera > Drosophilidae > Drosophila > Drosophila pachea. The sequence goes on from JABVZX010000001.1 coordinate 5,860,409, forward strand.
GTCATTTGCATTGCGTGCGTGTGTGTGTGTGAGTGTGTGAATGAAAGTCTCGGAACGTGCGGTGTAGAGTTGTGTGTGCTTTGAGCATAGAGGCGGCTGACAAAAAGCAGATCGTCAAGCCGTGGCCAAATAATACAAATACGCCGAGTCATGCCCCTCGCTGTCAATGCCTCGCGAAGCCCGCACTTTGGCCAGCTTGAGGCGCGTGCGCGCATGAATCAGCGTTGAAAAAAAAAATTAAATAAAATAAAATAAATAAATAAAACAGTTTTGTTAGCTTGGCTTGCTTGATTATGCATATTAGACGCAATTTAAGGCCGGGAGCTACCAGCTAGAACTCTGGAATCGAGCGGATCTAGCTGAAAAGTACTAATATGTCTAATTAGCACACATCCCACAGAAAACAGATACAAAGCACTCGCATTCATTCATAATTTTCTACAAACAATCATTGCATAAACACAACACACCCACCCACCCACACACACACTATATATATATATATTGCGATTTGCGTAGCTTTCTTTTAATTGATTTTCCTGCGGCATATACGTCACAGCTTGCCGCTGCTTGAGGCATTTGTCATGCCACGATCTTCAACTGAAAGTCCCTATGCAGCACTCCTTTTAGCTGTTAATGATTATGGCCAACTCATGTGTTTGTACAATTAGTTGCCACATGTGTCAAAAGTAAATCCCCGTGTCGGCAAAAAAAATGCAAAATACATACACAAAATATATCGGCAAACTTAGTTAAGTGAGAATTGGTTAGGCACTCTCTCTTCCCAATTTTTCTATTATTCAATTATAAGAGAAATAGAAGACTTGAAGCTAATTTACAAACTTCCCCAAATCATGGTTCAGACATGAGGGTCATAACTCGAAATTATTCCGCTACTAATTTCAAATAAAAACTGGGAATGAATGATGTGCAGCTCGCTTTCATTAGCCAACCATTTCTATGATCAATTGTGGTTTAAGCTTTAATTGTCATTTAGAGATGAGATAAAAATATCTAATAAAAATAGGGAAAGGGGCAGGGATCTCCCTGTGTGAGAGTTTTTAAATACATAACATTTTAAAACATATTTTCTTTTCAGAAATTACAAATTGTTAACGCTGCGTATACGCTATTTTTTGAGTGTTCACCGAAGAGCTGATTCACGCAGATAGTAGCAACTGTATTCTTAAAGTCATAATGCAGCAGCCCCTTACGATTTTCATTCAAGAAAAATCACGCAAACATGCATTCAATATACATCCAATTTTCGCAATTAATATGTTTCTACAAAACCAGTTGTAATGTGCTATAAATAAAGAAACAATCAGCAGGAAAAACCTTTTAATTCGCATCCAAGCCATATAATTATGGCAAACAAAAAAATGTTTCCCGACAGGTAGGGAATTTTTTTTTTTTTTTTTTTTTCAAAAATCTAACCGAAACAAACCCACGCGGAGCGCGCGCGCAGAGAACTGGGGCTAAAGGCAGCTCAGCAAATTGGCAAAGCGGGTTTCCCAAAAGATTTCAATACGTCGCACGCGGCAAAGTACAATGCAAGTAATTTGAGAGCCGCAGATGAAAGAGGACAACAAACACGGAGACACTCGCACTCACGTCAATACCAATGCTAGAGTGAACAAGCAACAGACTGAGAGCGCTGATTTGCGGCGAGAGCGAATTGCGTGCGCCGCTGATTGGCGTTCGTTATAAAAACGAATGCTGCAGCGAACTTCGAGTCATTCGCGCAAAGGAAGCTGCAATCGGCACAACGTGGACGTAAAACGTAACGAGCTTCAAGTTCGTGAGTAAAAGAGCAAGCGAGAAAAAGAATACAAATATTGCCTAGCTTTGGGCAGTGAAGTACAAGTGTTTACACGACGGTGTCAACTGACTATTATTAAAACTGTTTGAGCTTACAAGTGAACATTAAATAAATAATAAAAAAAAAACACACCACAAAATGAATACGGAAGATTTTCGCAAATACGGCAAAGAGGTAATCGACTATATTTGCAAATATAGCAGTACTATCGAAAAGCGCGATGTGGCGCCCACACTAGATCCAGGATATTTGAAGAAACTTATTCCAGGTAAGAGAAAATGAAATATTCGCAACGAACATAAATAACATAGTTAGACCAATCTATTTACAAACAATTTATAAATAATGCGTGATTAAAAATTTCCAGCGTGACTATAAATATATTTTACTCAATGGAATATAAATGTGCCAAAACCAGCTAAATTCATTCAATTATTTTCCCGTTACTTTGATACAATTTACAAAACTATTTTGTTTATGAAAAATGGAAAATAAGAACTACCTGTCTGACGGGCAAAATCTCTCGAGAGAACGCTTCAAATTAGCGCATGTAAACAACAATTAGTTAACGGCTTCTAAGCAAATTAGCAAAATGAGAAACAAAATTTCACTTAAGACAAAAATAAAAGCAGAGAAACAAACAGTACAAATACAAAAACAACAACTGCCTCACTCAACACGCTCTTCAGAAACTTGTGGATTTCATGTTGACTAATTGTGAGCAAACAATGCGAATTGACTTGCACCTCTCCAGAAGCCCACATGGTAACCATGAATCCGATTTTTTCTTTCTTCTTTTTAAATCTGGCTGTTTCTTTGTTTTTGTTTTTATTTGTATTATTTTTTATTTTTGTATTATTTTGTGAACTGGCGTGGGCTCGTACCAACATGTTGGGTCATAAGACTTGTGGATTTTTCAAGTGAATTTCGAACGTATTTCAAGCGAATTGCGCACAGTTAGTTAACCTAAATATTTACGTCTGACGAACACCACAATCTCTCTATAGTTCAACTAAACAAATCAATTAATTATTCGAATACGCACACACACACGCATGCAGGGGGCACACACAGATGCCACAGGTATAAGTAGATAAAGATTTGTGCTCAACTGTTGATATTCTGTGCAAACTGCCAAAAATAACAAATGGTATATAAATATTGGAACAAAACAGCAACTTTATGGTTGCTAAAGGAAATATTGATATATACATATATATTTATATAGGAGTCCACGTAGCCCAACTGACGAGATGCCTTTCTGATTTGTTTACATTCCAGCTGATGCACCTCAAGCGCCTGAAGCATTCAAAGATGTGCTCGAGGACTTTGAGCAGAAGATCATGCCGGGCGTCGTGCACTGGAATCATCCAAAATTCTTCGCCTACTTTCCCTCGGGCAACAGTTTCCCCTCGGTGCTGGGCGACATGCTAAGCAGTGCCATTGGCTCTATTGGCTTCAGCTGGGCCAGTTGCCCGGCTGCAGCGGAATTGGAATCGATCGTGATGAACTGGTATGCCAAGGCCTTAGGTCTGCCCAAGGCATTCATTTCGGACGCACCGGGCAGCACAGGCGGCGGCGCCCTGCAAGGCTCCGCCTCTGAGTGTGTCCTGGTGTGCCTCATAACGGCACGTGCAAGGGCCATCTCGGAACTGAAAGGTCATACCTCTGTGCACGACAGCGTCTTTCTGCCCAATCTGATTGCGTATGCCAGCCGGGAAGCACACTCCAGTGTCGAGAAGGCAACCAAAATGGCGCTGGTCAAACTGCGCATTATCGATGCCGACGAACATGGACGCATGCGCGTGGATCTACTGCAGCAGGCCATCAACAATGATGTGAATGCTGGATTGACGCCATTCTTTGTGGTCGCCACAGTTGGTACAACGGGCGGCTGTGCCTTCGATGATATCTCTGCTATTGGCAAAGTGTGCCAAACGGTTCCCAGTATTTGGTTCCATGTGGATGGCGCTTACGCTGGCAATTCATTTATTCTACCCGAAATGCGAAAATTCTCCGCTGGCTTGGAATACGCCGACTCCTTCAATACCAATCCCAACAAGCTGCTACTGACCAACTTTGATGCATCGGCATTGTGGGTGCGCTGCGTCATGACACTGAAGAGCGCCCTCAATGTGAATCCGCTGTATCTACAGCATGACCACTTAAATGGCATCGACTACAGACACTATGGCATTCCACTGAGTCGTCGCTTCCGTGCCCTCAAGTTGTGGTTTGTCTTTCGGACTTATGGCATCCAGGGACTGCAGGAGTACATACGCAATCACATGGTGCTGGCCAAAAAGTTCGAGATGCTCGTCCGCAAGGACGATCGCTTTGAGGTGCGCAACGATGTTCACCTGGGACTGGTCTGCTTCCGCATGCGGTAAGTTTCAAACCCCATCTAAAGGAATTCCCTATTTACTACTACAATAATTGCTTCCATACTCTCACAGAACTGGGGATGAGCCCAATCATCTGCTATTGGCACAGATCAATCATTCCGGTAGGATGCACATGACCCCGGCCAAATTCAATGGACGATATGTGATACGTTTCTGTGTGACGTACGAGCATGCTACAGAAAAGGACATACAGGATGCATGGGGCCAGATCAAAGGCTTTGCGGAGGAAATACTACGAGATGTTCCATTGGAGATTGCGCCAAGCTCACCCGAAATCGAACGTACCAGCTCAGAGCCAATGGCGCCAGCCGGCAAACCGCCCATCAAGAAGAAGCTTACACGTACAAAGTCGTTGCGCTTCTCCTTCACCCGAAGCATATCGAAAGAACAGTTCCAAAGCACATGCGATCATCTTATGGATGGCTGTACACCCATCTTTGTGGTTGATAGCAAAACAATCCAACAAAGTTTCCAGAAGGCAGCTGACGATAATGAAAACAATAACAACAACAATAAACTAAAGGACATTTCCGATGTGGACACGGATGAGGCGAGCAACTGAGCAAATCTCAGCCAAAATGTGAAGCACATTTGTAGATAGTATTACAAGTATTTCTTTTAAATTGAATCTTAGCAACGTGCTGCAATGAGGCCTATACGTTAAATCGAACTATGTGAATTTGCCTAATGGAATTTACGCTCATATTTATGTAGTTTTTAAGATGCGTTGCTATTGTTCGTTTAATTTATTGTTGGGTTCCTATTACCGCACGTAATATGCACTTGAATTTTTAGTTAAGGTACCTATTTATACACACAAACATTTACATTGCATTTCATATGTGCATTTTTATTAAAAATATAGTTAACCTAATGGAATTTACGCCCATATTTATGTAGTTTTTAAGATGCGTTGCTAATATTCGTTTAATTTATTGTTGGGTTCCTATTACCGCACGTAATATGCACTTGAATTTTTATTTACCTATTTATACCACCTATTTATACACAGAAACATTTTTATTAAAAATATAGTTAACTCAAATCTGAAAACACTTGTGGACTTTTGCTATTGACACTTGAGTAGTCGAGCAAATAAAACTAACCAATAGGAGTGCAAGAGAGATAGAAATATATGCATTTACAGCTGGCGCAGCCGCGCTAATCGTAAGCAAGGCTTTAATTTAAAAGGAAGGAGGACAGCAACAGGCGCTCACGATTAATTGATCGTGTCAAGTGTTTGCATGCAATCTGTCATGTTTAATAACATTTAAATAACACACATCAGGAACTGGGTGTATATAATACAATCATAAGTCGTTCAGATACTGTTGTTAATCAGCTTAAAGTCTCAGCCCTAAACATTTTCTTGTCGATAGAGATTTGTTCAGCCCGTTTACTCAAATATTTTATAATTTAAAACTGACGAATAATTTTGAGAACATCCAATTAATTGGTTACCAAGTCTATTTAAAACAACGTACAATGTGCTCAATAATATTTCGAATAACACACAGTTCAATATGAAGAGATTTACCTTTAATGCCACAGCCGGCTTCCCGCTTTGTCTGCTTTCAAAGAATTGTTGAATATGCTCTCCAATTAATGTACGGGGTTGTTTCACTGAACGAAGCGATTTAACTTAGTTTTCGTATAGTTAACTCACTAATAATTTGCAAGACACCCATTTATTTAAAATGAAATTATTAACTTTTCAATTCACATGTGAGAGCACAGCTGAGCGATGTATACGATTGCCGGTAACGATATCGATATCGTCGATATCTCGACGAGTGCATGTATGCAGAAATGCTCATCGATAAATCTTTAAATATTCATCGCTGAAAAACGTAAACAAAACACAACCGGCGCTTTTTTATTAAACGTTTGCATTTCCTGCAATTTAAAAAAAAATGCCAAACTGGAATCAGATACAGTCGCAGCTGCGCAGTTCAAACAATCCAGTTGTGTTCTTTGACATATCTGTGGGCACGACGGTTAGTGAACAGTTTTTATACAAATGTGTTTGTATTTACTGAGAATCTTTAACTCGGCAGGAAATCGGACGCATTATTTTTGAGCTATTCGCAGACACAGTACCCCGCACAGCAGAAAACTTTCGACAATTTTGCACAGGCGAATACCGACCAGATGGTGTACCTATCGGCTACAAAGGCGCCAGCTTTCACAGAGTCATTAAAGACTTTATGATACAAGGCGGGGACTTTGTGCAGGGTGATGGAACAGGAGTCACCAGCATTTATGGCAACACATTCGCAGACGAGAACTTTACATTAAAACATGATTCGCCCGGTCTACTTGCAATGGCCAATAGCGGACGAGACACGAACGGTTGCCAATTCTTTATCACCTGTGCGCGCTGTAATTTCTTGGATGGTAAACATGTGGTATTTGGACGTGTGCTGGACGGTCTTTTGATTATGAGGAAAATAGAAAATGTGCCAACGGGACCCAACAACAAGCCCAAGTTGCCAGTAACAATATCACAATGTGGTCAAATGTAGCATAAATGTGATTTTTATAATTCTTTTACAATACAGTACAATACGACCACGTATCGATATGTGGCCGTACAATAGTCTAAATTTCTTTGTTGTAGTAGTACGGAGCTGCCATCTCCTTCTCCTTTAACAATGTCTGACAGTCTTCAATTAGAAATCTGCAACGGCACTGTATTAGATAATTGTTTAGGATATTTCATTTAAGTACCTACTCGTAATACAATGGAACTAAGGGTACTGTGGCCAAATGCCAAAGCGAGTGCGCATCGAGTATCCACAATATGGGCGGAAAGTCAAGCAGCTCCAGGCTCATGGCCAGTGCGAAGAGTACATAAAAGCGTAATATTTTCCTAAAATACGGACGTCGATTGCGAACACGCCGGCACCATACAAACCAGCCGATGGCGCACAACGCACCGGTCAAAATGTTCACTTTCATATTAAAAGAGTAATTAAATTTGCCCGTACTCAAATACGCAAAATAATTTATGTAACATGAGATAAAGGCCAGTGTGATTACGCCTCTCAGAAACAGTGAGTATCGATGGATCATACGCATTATCATGCAATACAAAGAGCACAGGACAATCGAGTATGCGAAAGCATAATCTAGCAACTCAGTTATTGGAAAATCTCTTGTATGGAATATTGATGACCATATCCAACCATTTAAGCACACCTAAAAAGCAACTAATTTGAGTGACAAAGAAGAATCACATTATTTTGTAGTGCAAACTCTTACCAAACCAAAAATATGAGCTAGCATATAGCAAGGACTTTCAGGGCGAACTTTAGAGCGGAATTTACGCAGCATACGAAAATGCATAACAAAGTTTAATACTGAAAATATGACAGATGCTGGTTCCTGCATGCCGAAGAGGCGCAAAAATGGCCATTTGCCATAGAACTGGGGTATGGGCCAGCCGCGTTCCATAAATGCAAACACTGTCCGCCACATGCAGCCATAGGAGCACTCATCCGCACAACTCCAGCCAAAAAGACGATCAAATATCGTTTGGCCATAGAAACTTACTGCCTGCTCCTGTATTTCCAAGCCGTCTGAAAAAAAGATGTGTATGTTAATTTACATTTCTTATAATTAGCTATATGCTATAATTTACTAGCCTGCAGAACAGTTAGTTCTTTCACAGTTTTGCCGACAATTGTGAAAGAATTGCGTGCGGTCCCCATTAGAGGCGAATGCCGGCAGTGCTCTGCTTTTGAGTAGCAGCAGCAAAAAGAGCAATTGCAAGATTGGACTTATTTTCAAATTAATTCTAGGCATTGTGTTCCTCCTTCAAATTTTAACTATGCATTTTATAAACAAATCACAGCACTATTGATTTATTTCTGATTAGGGCTGTCAACATGCAGTATGTTCTACACTTTTTATAACTCACAAATTGGCCACTAAAATTAGCCATCGTTGCTAAAATAGTTTTATTTTTAAATTTGGGATTAATGTTGTTTTTTCCATCGATTTAGGAATATTGATCTATTGGTTTGTTCGTAAAGTGCACCAACCCATTTAACAGAGTGGCAACCCTTGTCAGCTGTCAAAACAATCGACTAAGTATTTCAGCGCCCACACCTGAATATTTATTACGATCTGGGTGCATGACTTAGTGGTGAGACATAAATACCTCATTAAAAGAGTTTAATCAATTTATATAAATTCTTAATTGACTATAACAATAAAATTGTTTTCAGTCATCAGTTAGTTTTCGTGTAATTTAATTGATTGAACATATCGTGCAATGCTTCGAACTCGACTACCCGTATATACTTGAGTATCTTTATGCCTCGTCTTCATTGCAGTTGTGTTTGTGTTTGCTTTTTCAGTTGTTTGTGTGGGTTGCGCTCGAGAGCCATGAAAAACTCATAAATGTGTTGAAGAAAGCATTTCAAAATTATAACAAATCGATTACGTATGAAAAATTTCGTATGAAATTGTCTTTGTAACCCAATGGGTCGCATTTCATTCTAATTAAACGCATTACAATAATATGCAGGTGCAATCAACGTTCGTGCGAATGCGACATTTCGAAAGTCGTGCAACTGTGCCATCATGTTAAATTACAGCCAATCAATGTTGCAGTTGTTACCTGTCAGAAAACAACAACATCTTTGCTTCTAGGCGTGTACAAGCTTGTGTGCGTGTGTGTGTTTGTGCCTTTTATATATTTAGAATATGACGTTACAGCGTCCCGCATAAATTAGTACGACAAAAGGCTACGAAAAGTGTGACTAGGCTACAAATTTGCATGTCCGAGTATCTGTTAGTGGATAATGCCAGCGGGAAAGGCAGCTCCAGCTACAACGATGACTATAACGCCCACACATTGAACACTCAGACGCCGCTGCCACCGCCGCAGCAGCAGAGGGAAGCAACGCTCCGTAAGCCACAATACATAAAGGTAGGCGGTCACAATTTCACAATATTCCGTGCGTATGAGGCTAACGGTTTTGGCTTGCAGCACGAGCCCTTGGTATTCTTCATAATGCGTCTCAATCTGAAAGCTGTGCTGCTGCTGCTCACGGTGGCTGTAATGGTTATAACATTGGGTATTTATATGCGCTGTACGGCGTTTAGCTTCTCGCCCGACTTTGTCCGACAACTGGCCAGACGACAGACCGGCGGCGACACGTTGTCCAGCTCTGCTGTTGGCCAGGACCTGTCTACGCCGCTACAGGACATCGAATGCGCTATTAATCAAGAGTACAGCATTCACTGCAAGCGCGATGAGAACGCTAATGAGGTGTACGTGCCCTTCTCGTTTCTACGGCAATACTTTGATGTGAGCGGCGCTGTGACGACAGGCAGCAGCGGCAGCGATCCAGCCAAATTCAACTGGATGCACAGTAATGCAAAGGTCAACTTGCCCAAGGGTAAATATGATCCGCGCGGCGTTTTCATGTACTTCGAGAACTACAATGTGGAGGTGCGTGATCGCGTGAAGTGCATCAGCGCGGCGGAGGGCGTACCTGTGAGCACACAATGGGAGAAACGTGGCTATTTCTATCCTACACAAATTGCACAATTTGCGCTGGCGCATTATAGCAAAAATCTAACCGAGCCAACACCGCGCGTTCATGTCCTAGAGGACGCCGATAACAATCAAATGGACTGGACAATACCGAAGACCAGCAATATGACACGCATCTGGCATCACAAGTTCAACACGAGCATTGTCCAGTTCGAGACGACCATCGGCTATGAGAGCGCCATCAGCGTGCAGCTGAATCAAACGCAGGATCTTGTGCTCAGCGTAGATCTGCTGCTGGTGACCAATAGCAGCAGCCTTATGGTCACCGTGCTCAATCGCGATAACAAGCATAGCTATAATCTACATTACCTTGCCGCTGAGCTGCTGCTCAGCGTTCAAGAGTCGAACATCTATTACGGACTGGGCAGTGGTTCGCTCAACAAGTGGCGCCATATCACCCGGGATCTGCACATCGATCTGCAGAAGGGCATTGTCATGGGCGATAAGCGGTCCCCGTTGAAGGTGCGTCGCAGCGATTTGGAGGTGTTGTCCGTGTCGTTTCTGGGCATTGGGTTCTATGATAATATAACGCTATCAACGAGCGATCATTTGGCGCATTTCTATGATGCAGCGGAATGGTTTGTGCACAATCAAGATATGAAGACGGGCGGCTGGACGAATCCCGTGCGTCGTAATCTGAATGGCTTTGCAGAGCTGAGACCCGGTTGGATATCGGCCATGGGCCAGGGTCATGCCATTTCCGTGCTGGCGCGAGCCTATTGGCATTCTGGCGGAGATGTGCGTTATCTTAAGGCAGCCTCAATGGGCCTTCAGCCGTATCGCATCTATTCTCGCGATGGCGGTGTTTTGGCACAGTTTATGGACAAATACTATTGGTAACTATTTTTTTTGTACATAGCGTTTATGGTTTATGTAACTTTATACAAATCGTCGATCCAGGTACGAGGAGTATCCCACAACGCCTGCATCGTATGTTCTCAACGGTTTCATCTACTCGCTGCTGGGACTTTACGATCTGAACAGCACTGCGCCTGGGAAGATAGCACGAGAGGCGGGTAAGCTATTTGCCCAGGGCATGCATTCGCTGAAGAAGATGCTGTTGCTATATGACACCGGTTCCGGCACCAGCTACGATCTGCGCCATTTGAGTCTGGGCGTTGCACCAAATCTGGCACGCTGGGATTATCATGCAACGCATGTCAATCAGCTCCTCCTACTGGCCACCATTGACAGTGATCCGTTGATCGCTCAGACAGCCGAACGCTGGAAGGGTTACATGTTCGGCAAGCGGGCCAAACACAACTGAGAACGACGGAAGCTGGCGGCAGTGGCGGCTGCCGCCTCGTGGCGGCCACAACATTTGTCCAGCCGCCGCAAAACCAACAAGTGATATTTTTAAATTGTAAATCTGACGCAAAACCCCCCAAAAACCAGAGCGAAAGAGAGACAAACCATTTGAAATGGTTGTACTCGCAATGCCGCATCCTTTTCCATGTTTATCACAAAATACGCAACGAATTTTGAGTTAAATCTAGTTTTTAGCATGCTTTCGTATTCGTCCGAAATATGTTTGTTATAAGTTAATATCGTTAGTGTTGTAAGCCATCGTACCTATCTACATCGTATATACCTTATATGGCATAATCATTAGCTGCTATTTGTTGAACTCTAGCTTAATTGTTTCCTAAGTAGCTGCACGCCGCGTCATTTCACTCGACAATATCGGAAGACAAACATAAGAAAACCAAAACTTTATATAATAATATCTATCAATTAACTAGCTGAACTGATCGAAAGGGTATTCAACAAGAATAATCACTGTTTTATAGTAGTCGAAACTTTTTTACTGCTCTAAGTAGAGATCGTTACACGACTCCCTTTCCCTTGCCCCTGTCTTGTATAAAGTTGAATTCGTAGAGAGCTTAGCATTATTAATATAGGAGACACGAAAATTATA
>JABVZX010000001.1:6217934-6233607 GCA_020883565.1 Drosophila pachea
TTCATGTGGAGCGTGGCAAGGGCAATTGCGCCGCAGCCGCAATTCAAAGTCAATGTCAGTAATTGATGTTGCATACTTCAGACGTTTTCCACAATTGCTCGTTTATAGCTAACAGTTATTCGGCTTTGTGCAAATGTTTCATTATTTTCAATATTGTTTTCTATATATTCACATGCGTGCGTTTGTGAGAGTGTGCCTTTTATCGCGCCAGCATCGGTCAAAATTTATAGGCAGAGGGCAATCCGCAGCTCAACGATGCTTGAAATGAATTTCTTACGAACGTCTACCCGCTGTATCTTTATCTGTATCTGTGGTGTCTGCCTGGCAGATCGTTTAACTGCGCAAAGCAAACATTCATTTGTATATTCTGTAGACGGCCGCAGCAACGGCGACAGCATTCGAGCAGCGCGCACTTGTAGCTGCGCTCAGCGTAGTTCAGTGTAATTAAAATTCGTTGCGATAATTTATATCTGACAAGCTTATTTCTGCAGCAATCAAAAGATTTCAATGTCAATAGATTATATGCACACATCTTAATATTGGTGGCAGTCCATCCTACACACGACAAGTAAATCTTTATTGAATGAAAAGAAAAAAATATACAATATACATACATAAAAAGCATTTCATCATAAATCACATACAAATTTTGTGATTTTATATATATTTTATATTGTGTTGTGGGAAAATACATACCATAGACAAATGAATGTAATTTATCAGCACACAATTTAAACTTTTGCGCCAAATTTGTAGAAATTTATGTCGATACTACACGGTACTCAATTAGTCTTCTTCAAGTACTATCGTATAAATATATCGATATTGCTGGGGTATTGAATTGGGGCTGCAAGTGAGCCTGACAACTCTGCACTTTCAGCTGGCAGTCGAAAAAAATGAGGGCGACGAGGCAGTTTTCCGGCTTTATATTAATTTTAATTAATCTAATTAGCCAAATAAATGCCCAATCTAACGAAGTGGTCGGATGTGGTGGTTTTATCAAAAGTCATGCCGATATCGACTTCTCGAAGGTGGAAATAAAACTGTACGTACAAAGTTTCATAAAGGAAATCGTAAATCATTGATAAGATTTTTCATTTTGATTCAGTTTGACTAAACAAGGTTCGCTGAAAGACAAAACTGACTGCTCACCTTCCAATGGATACTACTTTCTGCCTATTTACGACAAAGGCGAATACTTGCTAAGTATTGCGCCTCCGCCCGGCTGGAGTTTCGAGCCCGAGCATGTTGAGCTCAATTTCGATGGCAAGAATGACGTGTGTAGCCAGGGCAAAGACGTGAATTTCGTTTTCAAGGGCTTCGGCATAACGGGTAAAGTGGTGCTCGCCACAGGTAGTGGGGCACGTGATGTGGACGTGGAACTGAAGTCTGAACAAGGTGAGATTCGACGCACGAAAACCGATATCAATGGCGTATTCTTCTTTACGCCCATCATACCCGGCAAATATGTGGTGCGTGCAAGCCACTCCAAATGGCACTTCGCCAAGGCGGAGCATAATGTGGTTGTGGTCAGTGGAAACACGGAACTGCCGGCCAATTCTCTGGTGGTGTCCGGCTTCGATATCAATGGACGCTTTGATACCAGCACTCAACTACCGGCCAACGTAGCAGTTGTGCTGTACAAGAAGAAGGGCGTAAGTGGATGAATTCTTTCCCACAAATATGAAATATATTATATTATTTTTGTTTACAGCAATCTTTGCAGCCCAAGTGTTCGAGCTCTCCCAATGCGCCTGCCAACAACCTGAACAATGACTACGAGAGCACTGCCGCTTGTTATGTTCTTGCAGAGAAGGGCGAGTACAGCTTCAAGAATGTGCCTACTGGCAAATATTTGCTGCAAGCCGTCAACGAGAATCGAAATCTAAAGCTTCATCTCATGCCCAATTTTTTGGAAGCGGAAGTGGGCAAGGATACGCTGCAGATCAAAGAGGAGTTCAGGATCAGCGGTTTCACAATTACGGGTCAAGTGCTGGACTCTGCAGGCGGTGCACCACTAAAATCAGCCATCGTCAAGGTCAATAAAGAAATGGTTGCCGAAACAGATGCCACGGGCAGCTACACGCTGGAGAATATCAAAGCTGGCAGCTATAGCATTGAAGTCGAGTATCCGCAACTGCAATTCGAGCCGCTGCAGGTCAAGACACAAATATCCATGCCCACTCTGCCCACAATAGTACCCGCTGCCTACGAGGTGTGCGGCAAAGTGATTCCTCCCAAGTCCTATGCAGTCGGCATCACCAAAATTGGTTCCACATATCACACGACCGCAAACACGGATGCAACAAAGGGCAGCTGGTGCTCCTATCTATCAGCTGGCAAATACACCGTCGAAGTTCTCACCACGGATTTGGACAAGTCAAGCGGCGTTCAATTCTTCCCCGTGCAACAGCAGATTGAGGTGCGTAATGCTCCAGTGAGTGGCATTACTTTCTCGCAGCTGCGAGCGACGATACGAGGCGAGCTGCAGTGCCTTCCCGATGCCACTTCCTCTTGCACATCGGCTGAAATCACGCTTCAAGGTCTGGATGCCACCGGCCATCCGACCGACAACATATGGAAGGCCAAAGCCTATCGTATGTAGATGCATTATTCAAATTGATTATGATTTAATGCAAGATATTACTTTTAGGCGGAAAGTATGTTTTCAAGGATGTTCTGCCTGGTCCCTATGAGATTACGATTCCACAGGCTAACTTGTGCTATGAATCGACACGGGTGTTCCTGAATGTCGCCACTGATGCGGAGACAGCTCCGCCCTTCGTACACAAGGGTTACGAGGTGTCCATTATATCCAGCCATCGCGCACTGGTAGAGCATTGAACCCTCTATATGTTATATTTGGAAGTTATATTTTATATTGGTTTCTGTGTACAGATGCGCTACGTGCATGTCGTGGGTCCTTCTGCTCCCAGGCAGCCCACTGAGACCTTGAAGCTTGTGTCAGGCGTTAATACCTTCTGCGTTCCCAAATACGGCAGCTATGACTTCAAGCTGGAAAGCTGTCACCTTTACGATGATTCTCTGCCCACAAGATTTATCACTCCGGAGCCGGAGCAGCTGCAAACGCTGATTGTCAATGCCATTGCTCACAAGACTGGAGTTCGCGTACTATCTTCAGATCCCAATGTGGATTCGCTTAAGCTGGCAGTGGAATCCCCAACACTGGGCAGACAGATTGTCACTCCCGTAGCTGAATCGCATAAGGTTGATGGAAAATACGCTTTCCGTTATGAGACATACCTCAAGCCGGAGGAGAAACTCAACATAAAGCCATTGAGTGATGTTCTGCTTTTCACGCCGCAGCACCAGCAAGTGGTTGGTGGCAGTGATTGCGTAGACATTGCCTTTAATTTTGTGGCCACTCGTGGCTTGATATTGCGCGGTAAAATTGTGCCCGCCATCAAGGACGTCAAGGTGACGCTCAGCTTCCCAGATCAACCAGAACTTGAATCCATCGAGGTGCTCAGCTCAGTAACAGGCGAATTCAAATTCGGACCCATTGATGAGACGCTGAAATTTGAGCTTACCGCTGAAAAGGAATCGTATGTGTTCAGTGAATACAATCGTCAGTCGAATTCGTTTAGTGCCCACAAGCTCTGCGAGATTGAGGTCACTGTGCAGGACGATGCTGGCCAGCCACTTAGCGGTGTCTTGCTCTCGTTGAGCGGGGGTGAAAGCTATCGCAAGAATTTAGTTACCGGCGACAATGGTGCCATCAATTTCCACTCGCTTTCGCCATCGCAGTACTTCCTGCGCCCCATGATGAAGGAATACAAGTTCGAGCCCAACTCCAAGATGATCGAACTCAAGGATGGCGAAACCGTAAGGGCGACCTTAACGTAAGAGGGATTAATAATACACATAGACCTAATAATAATCAATATTTCATTTTGTTACTGTTACAGGGGTAAGCGATTTGCGTACTCCATATTTGGTACAATTACCTCCCTGAACGGCGATCCATTTGCGGAGGTTAATGTGCAGGCCACCGCAACGGAGAGCTGTCAGCATCAGCAGGAGGAGGCGACCAGCGAGAGCAATGGCAACTATCGCATACGTGGCCTGCAGCCGGGCTGCACGTACACGGTGCGCGTCTTAACGGACGATGACAAGGTGTATCGCTCCATCCCAGAATCACACACGGTCACCGTGGGCAATGAGGATTTGCGAAATATTAACCTAATTGCTGTTAATCCTATAAAGATTGTTGATATCACAGCACGGATTATTGCATCGCAAAACGACTTCTACAAGACACTGCGCATTGTTATGTACAGACAAGGCGCTTCCGACTCGCCCGTATTCTCACAGCGTGTGGCTTCTCCTCTGAATCCCAAGTCTAATGTCAATCCCGGTATCATGGTGTATTTCCCGCGTATACCACGGGACGGCAAAAGCTATGTGGTGGAGCTGCAATCGACGCTCTCAGAGAAGACATACTCCTACAAGCTGCCCTCCTACAGCTTTGTGGCAGACAGATGCTCCGTCTATGTGAAGCTCGAATTCAATGCGGAGGTGCGAGCAACCGAAGCGGATCTCAATCAGAATTCCATATCTGCACTGGTGCTAATCGCTCTGGTGGCCATTGCCTTCTTTAAACAGGATTTGGCTGTGAATTTCCTGAGCTTTGTGTGGAGTAAAGCGAATGATCTCGTCGCAGACCTAGCCCATCGCCAAAAGGGTAAGGCGAACGTCCGAAAAACCGAGCCCATCAATCAGCGCGAGATCGAGCAAATGGCCGACCAGATAAATGCCATCAAAAAGAAAAAGGTCAAAAAAACATAGTCAAGCCTGAGCGTTAAGATTTAGTCACTATCGGTATTCGGTTTTTGTGCTCCTTTTATATCGTAATGTATCATTTTTCTTTCTGGCGTTTCCAATATCCTGAGATTTTTAAATTTCTTTAATTGCATTTTCCTGGAACAAATAGTGGTCGTAGTTTTCGTTTAATAGCTGAGGCAAGTTTATTTTGTTCGTCACTCTTATAGCTAAAAATAAATAAATAAATAATTTAATATAATATATATGCGTTTGGCTGATCTACTGGGTCAAGATATGCTCGGCTAAAGAGCTGAGTTTGCGATCCCCGCGACGCCTAATCGCTTGAGCAAAACGACGTTCAGCTTGCAAATTTTGCTCATTTTCGGAATCCACGGAGTTCTCCTCGTCAGCATTGGCAGTAGGCTCTGTGGCATCAGTAGCTGCCTCCGGCTCGGTATTGGACGTAACCTCTGGCTCGGCGGGCTCGACGAAGACGCATTCGGGATTGGCAGTGGCACACTCAAAGAAATTGGTGGCTCGCTTGTGCGGATTACGGGCGTTGGTGTACTGTTCGAAGAATCCACGACCAACAATGCGGAATGCCATGCTCGTGAGTGGGTTCAGCTTAGAGCGGAACTCCATCTCACAGACAAAGCGACGCCGACAGGCCTTCGAGTCCAGACCCAAGAAGGCAAACATAAATTCGGCGATTCTACGAAGCAACATTTCGATTATAGATAACTTGAAAGATTCTGTATTGTATGGGGTTTCTCACTGCTCTTCGGCCGGCTGCTGGCGAGCCACGCTCTCGGAAATTTCTTCATCAATTATTTCCACATGCTCGTCCTGCTCAACTTCCACATTATCCTCGACGACAACGCTCTCAATGCTACGCTTACCACGACGACGTGTATCTGAGACGCTGCTTGGCCCAGGCCCAGACGGACCGCTCATATCGGAGACTGGCGAATCGCTATGAATATCGGATGAAATATCCGAGCTGGAAGAGTAGCCAGAGTAGGCCGAATAAGGTTCAAACGACGGGCCCGAGGCATAGGAAGGACTTGAGTCATACGATGGTGCATCGTAATGCTCATGCTCGTGGTGATGCTCTAGCGAGTAGGGAATGTGATCATGACTGAACGATGGCGGACTACAAATGGAAAATAATCAATACAATTATTATATATTCATAGATAACTTCTTGCTCACGGATGATCCAGTATAATCTCTTGATGGCATCTCTGTGCACGTGGCCACAAGTAACGGAAGCCCAAGTAGATGGCGCTGCCCACAAAGAAGGATACGATCACCACTTTCACCTTAATCCAGTAGGCAATGGCCAGGGGCCACAGATGACGATCTGCAATGGGAGTTCCAATCAGATTAGATAACAGACCAGACAACACTTTCACTGGACACGAACAGAACTCATCGGACTGATCTACGACAATTTACAATTGTTCAATGTGCCCAGATTGAAAGTGAAAAGTGTTAATTAATTGTTATCATTCGGTACGTTCAGATCGTGATCTTCCAATTGGGTAGCTATATGCATTTGAACGGCCCAGCATATTACGGCGAAACTTTCGAAAGAAAGTCTCCAAGCGCTGATTAGCAGGTGGCCAACTGATAGGTTCAATAAAATCGCTTAGAATGTGATTGAGCTCTTCGAAAGCTGCTAAGTGTTACGGTTCAGCTATTACACCGTACTTTGATTTAAATACCTTATTATCGATAAAAATAACTTACACCACAAACGATGACGATGACGACGTGTGCGTCCTTCGACTTCCAATAGATCTCGGCCAGTGCTTAACAACTGTTCCATATCCATATTCGCGTAGGTGTTCATTATTTGTGTATCGGTATTTTCCGGTGTCTCCTCGCAGAACACCAAGGTGAAATAGATCACTAATACCACGAACGCGTACCAAATCGTAGTTTTATTCATTTTGTGTATATTTCTTGTTTTCGAGTGTATATTCCTGAGCCTTAACTTTGTATGACTATTGTGTATGTGTATATGTGTGTGTGTCTGTGGTAAGCCAATGGAGCACTGGATCACTGGAGCACTTGGACAGTTACTGCAGAACTGATGATGCACTCGGCAACGGTAGCAACTTTTATACCGCTGCTTCGATGCTTTTGTTAATGTTGTTGTTATTGGTCATCCCAAGTTCAGGGTGATAATTGATAGAGGAGTAGACGCTTTATTCGACGCTTTTCACACATGCGTATACTTGTTGGAAGAAATGCTGACCACGGTAGGGAGCGTATAATTTTTAATGTCTGGAGCATGCATTTGAAATGAAATGCTAACGAAATTTCTTTAAACTAGCTCAATTTCACTTTCAGAAATCGTGCTTAATACTTTTGTTTTTACGCACGTTCCTCAAATCGCTTGGAAATTAATAAATATTATGAAATCCATATAAATTTTTATTTACGTTACCAAAATTCGCATGTTTTTACTATTTCCTAGTGCCGATAAGAGTTTTCAATAAATGACTATCGCGCGCTTAACATTTTCATGTTACAGCCCTGGTAGTTCTTGCGGTACGTTCAAAGTATCGATTCTTAAATTCTGTTTATGTTTTCATGTCGCTTGCCAGTTCTTGAAAATAAATAAACATGTCAAGCAGCACAAAGTCCAATGAATTAGAAACAAATCCAGCGCCAGATCCGCAAGCACCCATTACACGTAAGGGGTTCCTCATTTCGCTCAAAAATGGCGGCACGCCCATGCCCATACCCGAACAAAATGTGGTATGTATTCAATGTTAAGTGACATGTGCCGGCTTCAGGAACTGATGAATTTTTCTCCAGTATGGACGTTGTCGACCTGTGTCCGAATTTGAGAAACTTAACCGCGTTGGTGAAGGAAGCTATGGTATTGTTTGTGAGTACGAATATCATACAAAAATTGCAGTATTTCTTACGGTATCTCTTGTGTGGTAAGATCGTGCACGCGACACACGCAGCGGCGAAATTGTTGCTCTAAAGAGGGTCCGCATGGACCAGGAAAAAGATGGCTTGCCCGTCAGTGGTCTACGTGAGATAATGATACTGAAACGTTGCCGTCATGAGAATATTGTACGCCTTCGAGAAGTCGTTGTGGGCAAAAGCCTAGATAGGTAAGTGCATAATTTGTATCTTCTATCTCTCATATTTATTTATCTATATCTCTGCCCAGCATATTCCTCGTGATGGATTTTTGCGAGCAAGATCTCGCTTCAGTGCTGGACAATATGTCGCAGCCATTCACCGAATCGGAGGTTAAATGCATCACACTACAGGTGCTGCGTGCATTGAAATACATGCACGAACGTTATATAATACATCGAGATCTTAAGGTGTCCAATCTGCTTATGACAGACAAGGGTTGCATCAAAGTGGGTACGTATCATTTGCTACCTTCTGCGTTCTAATTTAAACCAATTGATATTCTTGTAGCTGATTTTGGGCTAGCTCGGTTGTACAGTAATCCTCCAAAGCCGATGACTCCACAAATGGTCACGTTATGGTATCGAGCGCCAGAATTGTTACTGGGAGCAAAAACCCACACAACCGCGGTAGATATGTGGGCATTTGGCTGCATACTCGGCGAACTTTTGCTGGGGAAACCTTTGATGCCAGGAAACACAGAGATTGCACAGTTAGACATGATTATTGACTTACTTGGCGCACCCTCTGAAGCGATCTGGCCTGGATTCCAGGAGCTGCCTGCTGTGCAAAACTTCACGCTGAGTCAGCAGCCATACAACAATCTGAAAACTAAATTCCAAATGCTTGGTCATGCGGGTAGAAGCTTATTAAATATTCTATTCATCTATAATCCCAGCACACGAGCTACAGCCGAAGAATGTCTGAATAGTAAATATTTCACGGAGCCACCTCAGCGTAAGTAGAAATATTTTATGCAATTCTAACTAATTTAATTCAGCAAAATCAATTCTTCATTTTAGCTTGTGATCCGCGCATGATGCCAACGTTTCCGCAACATCGTAATAATGTTGCGCCTCCACAGCCCCAAACCTCGGCCGATATTCCAATTTCTCATTTGCTTGACGTGTTTGTAAAGAGACAGCGATTAGAATAAAAGACAGGAAAAACTAAGCAAGATTTCATCTATAAATTTGCCCATCTGATAGCTTTACAGAGCTTTAACAGCTACGCAGCTGTTCGTTTATATTAAAAATAAATTATTATTATTATAAATTATTATTATTAGTTGAGAGAAAATAAAAAATAATACCTTTTTGTATTATTAAAATCTTAGATCTTATGTTTAATGTATGTAACGATTTCTGCTGTTAAAAATTGAATGGCAACTCTTAGCTTTCAAATGTGAACAGAATATGTTAAAGTTATCGAATCGATTGAACGGTATACTGCTTCGTTCATTTGTTTAACTTTGTGAACCGTTCGATCGAACTTATTCCGGAACCCAGACAGCAGACAGCAACCAAGATGACCAAAGATGTGGATACCGCGGCAACAGATAATGTTAATTCTGAGGTTAATAGTGAAACAAACAGTCTCATTCGATCAGAAAATAAAATGAATGAAGCTGTCGAGCTGGTGACAAATGGCACTGTACACGGGAATGGTGAAAATAAATCCGAGTCAAATTCGCCCCTACCACACGGAATTCAAAACAATGAGGATGCTTCGGATGCTGATGAGAACGAACTGCTCATGCGCATGCGTGGTGATGCCGTTGGCGAGACAATGTACAGCAAGAAATTTATACTGCAGACGTTACTTCAGCTGGGAAAGATGGGCCCATTGGAACCGGAGTTAGAAGACGATTTGTGTAAATTATGGGACATGTCTGTTTCGTCGGAAGTGGTCGCAGTGCTGCTGGAGAACGATGCCATTGAGCTTATTATGTTTGCCATCTCCTCGAGCGAGGATGTGCGCCTCTACGAAATACTTATTGGTTTGCTGGGTAACATGTGCGCTCAGGTGGAGTGTGTCGAACAGCTGACCGCCCATGCTGACTGGATCGAGGTGCTGCTTAAGCTAAGTACGTGTATGGACACAGCCATGCTGCTGCAGTTAATGCGTGTTTATCAGTACATTATGGCGCATATTGTCAGTGGTAAAGAGCAACTGGCCATCGATTGGTACATTTGCTTCTCAGCCTTCGAAGGCTCAGCTAAAAAACTCGGCTTTATACTGCAGCAGTCTGTAAGCGATGAGCTGCTATTGGCTGCGCTTAAAGCCACTAATGCTGTCCTGGCTAGCTGTGCATTGGTGGAGGAGGAAAACGCATATACGCCCAATCTTAATTTGAAGCCCTTCTCTGAAGTTTTCTTAGTACATGAACTATGTGATGGAGTAAACAGTGCGTTTATACGTCTAATGCGTGACGATCTGGACAAACAGGCAGACGAAGTTGACGGGGTAATGGAAGATCAGCCGCCAGACGGTATTGATATGAATGGAGACGACGAGTGTGATGAGATGAGCACACCAAAAATAAACTGTGACATCGAAGTAATTCAAACCTACCTCAATATATGCACCATACTGGTTCAGCTACCGGAGGCGCAGTTGTCCATGGATGTATACACGCCCAGCATCATGTTTTGTTTGAGCCGCATTTTAATGTTTCTACAACAGCCTATGCAGCTTCTGCCATTGGGCGAGCGCCAGGAGGAGTATCTGGAGGACGTGGCACACATTTGCAGCGTAAGCATTCAAAATCCTTTTAGTTATGCATTCAACTAAATACCGTTTTCCATTAACAGTGTCTAAAATATTTTTATGACAAGACAACTTTTGCCAATTTGCTTGGCGTTTGGGTGATTCTGCGTCAACACATTGAGGATTATTCCGATCGCGATGAAAATGACTTTGAGGCGTACGAGGATGAGCCTCGCTCTCAGTACGAGGAAAACGCTTTCAAAATGCTGCGTCTGCTGGCACACATGGTCGTCCAAACCGATTTGGCAAAATTGGTGATGGATATACCAAAAATTGATGTTATCAAAATGGATATGTTTCGGACAGCATTGCAGTCCGAACAGGTGGAGGACATATTAATTCAGAGGGCACATCAGCGCCTCAGCGCGGTTTTAAACGAAGTAGGTGGCCAAGCCAAATAATACTCATAAACAGGACTGAAAATTGTTGCACATATGCACAATTCATACATATTGATACATATAATTAATACTTATGCATCCGTACATCCATACATTCATTAATTCACACTTACATCCAAAATGAAAGATACTATAATTATTTGTAAAAACCTACAATTTAATCACTTTTATTCATTTGCTGGCGCAACGTATCGCTCCAGGATTGCTTTCCCAGTCGTACGCCATTCTCTCCCTTGCTGTTTATGACCAAATGGTGCTCATTGCCATTGTCCAGCAGGAATTTGCTTTTGTCTTCGCTCAAACCATGCGATACATGCTCTAGTTCATTGTTTAAATTAACCTGGCAGGCTTCCACCTCTATGTTTATATTCTCAATGGCCTCGGATATGTTGATGATGGCCTCATCTTCCAAATTCTGTGCTACAATTTTACTTTTGCCACTTAGCTCAGATAACTGCAGATTCATAATGCCTCCATTGGCAATAACATTCAGATTGCCATGGACGCCAGCTAAGAAAAAATTGACCCCATATTAATTATTGCCCGGCTAGGAGCGGTTAGTTGACTCACTCATCTTTAGGGCACCTGCTTGATGCACATACACTTCACTGCTCTTGTGTACATTCTTGAGTTCCATGCTACCAGTCGTGGTCTCGAACTTCGATTTTTCCACATAACACGAGTCAGTATTGATGTCACCGGCTTGTGTGGAGCACTTGAGGTTATCGCCCTGAAGCTTGTCCAAATTAATGTTCTGCAAAATAGGAATGATGAATGGTTGACTAGCAACATTAGAGAATAGGGTTTTACGCCGTTTTGTGTTTCGATTTCCGTAACCTTTCCGAGCAGTGTACCCTCACAGATTATGTTCCCATTTTCGCTAATAAGAGAAATATTTGTGGCGCGCACGTTCCTGGTAAATATATCGGCAGTTGCCTTAATCTTTAAAGCCTCGCCTTGGATGCCCTGAACCCTTACTCTGCCTTTTGATTCCACGTAAAGCTCTGCACGAACCGGAATTTTAAAATGACATTTGAAATGAGAGCTCTTCTCCATTAGCTTTTTAACCAATACATTGACGGTATTGTTATCGTCGCAAACAGTTACATCCATCTTTTCATTGCAGTTGGTAACAGGTCCACCGAGCAACTGTGCTATGAATACATCTCCATTGGTGTGCACATGGACATCCACAGGTTCTATGTTAATAGCTATATCCGATTTAATATTAATGCGTGCGTACGGGTTTACATAACGTAGCAACTCTTGATGTACCATTCGTCGGCCATTCGACATAATCTGTTTTGGTTTCTTAGCGTAGAAACGGTAAATGTTTTGTATTGGCTTTGGTGACAACCAATACAATCTTTGCAAGATGAGCATTCTTTAGAAATATACCGCTGGCGCCTTAGAGTTGTTTACAGCTTTTGGAAAACAGCTGTTTATTATATTTCTTTTCAGCACTGTTTCTTATTGCATTTATCAATACTAAACTTATTTATGAAGAATTGATCTATTAAAAGTTAAAAGAGAATATATATTATTTTTAATTATGAAATCTATTTCCTTAAGAATTGATTTTTAAGGCACTTTTTTTTACAACAGTGATCTGAGTTGCTTGCTAGCATTGTTTTTCAATACTGTAATTTATGTGATTTGTCCAGCACTGTAATAAAATGAGAGTTAACCAGCACTGTATTTATCCAGTTCAGTTGGAGTTTTTCAGTGTTCTTTGACGGGTGTGTGGATTTTGGTGCGCAGTAAAGATAAATCGAGTAATCAACCCTTACAAGGATTAAAATTATACGAAAATGTCTGGAAAAGATAGGTTGCCAATTTTCCCGTCCCGTGGCGCTCAAATGTTAATGAAAGCGCGTCTTGCGGGCGCTCAAAAAGGTCACGGTCTGTTGAAAAAAAAAGCTGATGCATTGCAAATGCGATTTCGTATGATTCTGGGTAAAATCATCGAAACCAAAACTCTGATGGGCGACGTTATGAAAGAGGCCGCCTTTTCACTTGCCGAAGCTAAGTTTACATCAGGCGACATTAATCAGGTGGTGCTGCAAAACGTGACCAAGGCACAAATCAAGATACGGACCAAGAAAGACAACGTCGCTGGTGTTACGTTGCCCGTATTCGAGTCTTATCAGGATGGCTCAGATACTTACGAACTGGCTGGCCTGGCCCGTGGTGGTCAACAGCTGGCTAAGTTGAAGAAGAACTATCAGAGCGCCGTTAAACTCCTAGTTGAGCTGGCCTCACTTCAAACATCGTTTGTCACGCTGGACGAAGTCATCAAGATCACCAATCGTCGTGTGAACGCCATCGAGCATGTTATCATACCACGTATCGATCGTACACTAGCCTACATCATTTCAGAGCTGGACGAGCTGGAGCGTGAGGAATTCTATCGTTTGAAAAAAATTCAGGACAAGAAGCGTGAAGCCCGTGCTAAGGCGGATGCCAAAAAAGCTGACCTCCTGCAGCAGGGCATCGATGTGCGTCAACAAGCTAACATACTCGATGAGGGAGATGATGATGTGCTCTTTTAAGTATTACTCCCATACGTGGTTACGTGTGTGTATTCCAGCAATATGTTATTATTATACAAAAATCTTTGTTCTGTTTCCATTTTAAACCCCAAAAAAATTGCAAAATATTTCTTGTATGTATAATGTATCTAAGAGCGAACTCTGTAAGCTTAAAGTATATAGCCTAATTCCAATAAGAAAACTGTATGTATTCCAATTTTGTAGTTGTGTAGCGCTCAAAACATACATTAAAGTTTTTTGTTGTTCCAAGATGCATCAATATTCTTGCAATTTGGCTGAAAATGCATAAAATAAAAACCATCGGAAAAATCAGTCATCTGACTAGTTTTATACAATTGCAAAAACAATGCAAATGCAGTCATGTGACCGCAACATATGGCCCAGGGGCGACAGTGTTGGCCAACGCCGTGGACGTATCAAACAGCTGTGTTGAGCATTGTCATAGTCTTTTACGCGTGTTGGCAGTTTAAATTGGTTTATATTTTCCTCGACAAGATGGCAAATCCAGAGTTTCAAGCTGTAGTTTTAGCTGCCGGACGA
Source organism: Drosophila pachea (assembly GCA_020883565.1). Classification (NCBI taxonomy): domain Eukaryota; kingdom Metazoa; phylum Arthropoda; class Insecta; order Diptera; family Drosophilidae; genus Drosophila; species Drosophila pachea. The sequence goes on from JABVZX010000001.1 coordinate 6,231,928, forward strand.
GGCACAAGACTGCCCGAAGTGTTGGGTGATGCACCCAAGTGTCTGTTACAGGTGGGACCATATCCCTTAATATGGTACCCATTGAATATGCTTAGTAGGCACAACTTCATAGGTAAGTAAACTAACTGCAAATTTGCAACTAATTTAAATTGAGTATATATTTACTTAGAGGTAATCGTGGTGGTGCAGGAGCAGGATAAACTGGAAATTCAATTAGCATTAGAGCACACGCCACTTAAAGTGAAAATTGACTATGCGACAGTGCCCAGTGGCAATGACTTTGGCACAGCGGACAGCTTGCGATACATCTACGACAAGTAATTACTATATTTTTGTTATTTCTTCTAAATAATTAAAGTTGTATTCATTTTCAGAATCAAATCTAATTTCTTGGTAGTTAGCTGTGATATAGTCAGCAATGTTAGCTTATATCCGCTTATTAACAAGTTCCGCGCGGATGATGCTTCACTTGCGATGCTGTTGTTCAAAAGCGGATTTGAGTCGGATGTGGTTATGCCAGGTCCCAAAACGAAGCATAAGCCCGAGCGCGACCTCATTGGTATCCATCCATCCACGCAGCGTTTGGCATTCATGTTTGCTGCGAGCGACTGTGAGGACACGCTCAATATAAAGCGGCATCTGCTCAAGGACAAAGGACAGCTGAATGTCTACGGGCGACTGCTGGATGGGCATATCTATGTACTCAAGAAGTGGGTGATTAACTATTTGCACAGGGTGAGCGAAAAGCTAAGAATGTTATTTCATAAATTCTTACTCGCATTTATTTCATGCAGAAAGAGAACATTTCCACATTCAAGGGCGAGTTTTTGCCACACCTCATCAAAAAACAACATGCCAGACGCCCACGAAAAACATTACCGGATACTACATCTGATTTGGGATTAGGTGCCAAGAATGAGGATAACATTTTGCATGTGAGCAATGTCTTTGCCTTTGTGTTACAATCCAATTAACTATATTCCTTCTACAGTACGTTACGCACACGGCGATGGACCAGAAGCTGGCGCAGACTTCGCTGTTCAACCAATCGCTTTCGCATATACCCTACCACGGCGACGTGGTGCGTTGTTTTGCGGTGCAGGCACCAAAGGATGCCATCGGTGTGCGGATAAATTCAACGCTCAGTTTTCTGGCCATCAATCGCAAATTGTCCAGCATATGGCAGGAGTTGTGCGGCGATGCGCACCCATTAATTGCACCAGGTGCTGTGGTTAAATCTACACAAACCAAGGATATCATTGTAGCCGACAATGCCAAGTTGTCGGAGAAGACATCGCTCAATTCAAGTGTTTTCGGTGCGAATTGTGTTGTGAATCCAAAGAACATTGTGGTAAACTCAATTATTATGGCCAATGCGATTGTAGAAGAGGGTTGCAATATAAACAACTGCATAATTGGAAATCGAGCGCACATCAAAAGTGGTACGGTGCTCAACAACTGCCTGGTTGGTCCCAACTATGTTGTGGAGGAGGGAACCAAGAGTCAAGCAATGCAGCTCTCGAATGCAGATCAGTATATGGAAATTGATATACAATGAAGAGATTAACTTAATGTTGCGTACTTTATTAACGAAATGAGTTAGAAGGCGGATTCTTCTAGCAGGACATTAAATATTACAAATAAGGTACATAAAACTCGCGCTAAATTTTGGGACTATAT
>JABVZX010000001.1:6271156-6283534 GCA_020883565.1 Drosophila pachea
GGCCATCTCTTTAATAGTTTGTGATGTGCCGCCGACATGGCGTTCCCTGTAATGGAAAATATCCTGCCAGCTACAGTTGAAACCCTCAGCAATAAGGCCTGCATAGATGTGTTTCATTATTTGGCACTCCACATAGGCAGCCATGGCATCCCGTGAAACATTTGTCACTTGATCGGGACAAATGGGTCCCTCGAGCACAAACGTATCCTCGGCAACGCGACGGTAGCCCATGGCCAGAAACAATCGTTCAGCTTCGATCAGATTCGATTCAACTTCATGCTGATAAGAGCCAGAATAGGTCTATAGATAAGAAGAATTTAATCTATTATTATTTGAACTTGATTTACCCTGTAATTTTCTAATCGTTTACCTTGAGCGTGCGAAATTCCTTGCGCCAAGGCTTGGTGAACAAATTGTTGGCATACTGGCTAATGGCCTCGAAGCCAACAATTGCGTTCTGCGCCGTGAAGTCATTCAGCTCGCAAACAGTACGACGTAACACGTGCCCCGTTTCCGGCAGAAAGAATTTACGATCGTGCGGCACAACGGAGAGAAACTCCTTTAGACAGCCTGTTGAGTCAAAAAATTATTTTTACTGCATTTGTTAAGCTTCGAGAATTACGTCAGAATTTTATTTTTATTTATGTAAAAAGTGCATATTCCTTTGATTCATCCCAGCTAGCACTTACCTTCGAGTTTCTTGCGTTCCTCGAGCTTTTGAAGGCTTTCCTCGGTTTCGAGGAATAACCAATGGCGTCTTAGTATCTCCTCCCATAGATCTGGCAATAAGTCGCAGGATACAAAGTCAGACATCTTGGCGTGGCGTGACATGCAGCAACGCCAAGGACACTCATTCAATGCAACGGCCGTTCCTGTAGAACAGTGGGACAAAATTTAGTACGTATTCAAAAAAAAAAAAAAAAAAAGCGTTGAAAACTAAAAACCCAAAAAAATATTAACAAAATGGGACAAAACAAAAATTTGGTGTTGTTCCAAAAATCAACTATATAACCAGAAAAATAATTATAAAATATATCTTAGGTATATTGATGCCCTCTATGATTTTCCCCAAAATACATCCTCACATACTCTTGCCTCTTCAAGTTGTTTGCCATAACTAAAGCACTCTGGCTCTTTAAGGTTATGTAAATGTATTCAAGGCTGCATCATCAAAGCAAGACTTTTATTGATTTTAAAAGCAAATGCTCTTAGCATCTGACAATTACGAGCGAGCACACATTCTTTGCAACCCTCTCGCTCTCGCTGCGAGTGTGCATTGGTTGGAACGAAGCCCAATGCAGGACCTATTCAAGTGGCCCTATTCGTAACGTTGAATCCGCCCAAATGGCTGGCAACTTGCCGTATGAATCAGACGCGAATGCCATCCGGCATGACGCACGCTCCAGCTATCAGCGCAAAACACTCAGAATATATGATACATAATATACGCATATGCACCTATACATTGTGTATATAGGGCTCTATATAACTATATTTATTTGACAACAACAATATCTAGGCACGGTGATACTGTAAACAAAGGCAACATATTTGCTGGCTGCCTGCCTTTGACTATGGCAGCCGCATCGATAATGGCTGTTAGTTAATACTTATCAGACACACACATAACCCACCAACCCAACCACCCGAACCCACCCATCCACTTCGTATGACGCCCGCACTAGCCACAAACCGGGCATGGACATCAGCTGAGGACCGGCATGTGCAATCTCCGATTAGATTCGCTTACCGAGACTCAACAACAACGACCACAACAACGGCTCAGTTGAGTAAATCGATACACAGTATGAGAGAGAAAGAGAGAGGGAGATATAGACAGTCTGCTTGAATATTATACATATATAAACAGATATACCTATCTGGATGCATGTATATAAATATACTCAGAATTGAATTTCGAGTACAAAAAAAACGGTTTATCCATTACTCACGGCAGAATTGAGAATTCCTCAATCAATCGAAACACACATAAGATTTTAGTTACATTATATCAATAAAATTGTTTATATATATGGAAGAATTGTGTTTATGCTTAGTTTCAATAACCAAACAGACAATTGTTTACATATAAAACCGTAGTACAGGGTATCTGCAGCGTTGCATTCGTGAAACTCAAAGCCGCTGAGGTTGGCACAGCTGCTTGAAAAGCTGATAACTGTTTTCAAAAGTTTATTAGTCACCCGGTAAGAGAATTTTGCAGCAGAACGATCTGCATATTTTATTTGCAAATCAGCGACTGCCGTCTCGGCCATTGCCTCGCCCCAAAGGTAGTGACGGAGCCAAGGTGAGTTTACCATAAGACTCGAACTGCAGTTACCCAGTTGCAAATTGAATTTAAAGCGGAAGGAATGAAGAATGACGTGCACTGGGTGGACGTTGGTGGGATGAGTGAATGGCACAGTGTTGCTGGAGTGCCATGGGATTATAAACCCTGCTGAAATCTTATTAGCCTTAGCAGCTGTCCTGCAACTTGGGGCTTTTGTGGAGAATGAGGCAACGGGAGTGATTCTCGAAAAGTGGGCGAAAGAAGGCGGCACTGCTGCTGTTCATGACGTATTCTTAATTAAATGAAGCCGCAAAGTTGATTGGCAGCTAAAAAAAAAAGAAAAGAAAAGGCAGTCGAAGATGGCTGCTCGTTTAATAGGTGGTTGAGAAAAAACAATGCAACTTTTAATTTGTATATTTTATGAGGCCAAGCCAAGTGCACAACCAGTTGGAAAGAGACCACGAAAGGCCAGCACGGTTGCAACTTGAAACGTGAGATGGGTAAAAAGCAAGCAACATACAAAACTAAAAACTATAGAAAGTTGACGGTTCAAGAGTTGTTCGTATAAGATCGAGTGAGATGGGTATAGAGTAAACGCAAACAATCGTTAAGAAGGTGGAATACACAACAGCAGCAGCCAACGCAGTCACTGCAGAAGCGCAGAAGATGGAAACAAAAGCCTTTGAAGTAACGCTGTAAAGCCAAGTGAATGCTGAACAAAACAATAACCATAAGAAAGAGCTCAAAGACTGCAGCAGTGCTGAACAACGAAGCAAAAATCAATAAAAACTAAATGAAGTGCAAAACGAGTACAAAACACAAAAATATAAAGACAAACAAACACACATACACACAAACAACTCTCTGATCCCCCACTCCCTGAAGCTTAGATTGAGCTTTTAGGCATGTGCGTAAATAAAGAAACTACGCGCCGCTTACTCAATCAAGTGGGAGTGAGAGAAGCAAGCCACTACCACAAGCTGCACTGTTAACAGTAAGCAACGCTGCTACTTTATTTTTTTTTTCTTGTTGGGCTTCGGCATTTCACATGCCAGTGCAAATGAATATTAATTAACAAACAGCATTGACATTGACGGCAGTCAGGGTGAATATTGTTTGTGAAAATGTTGAAAAATTAATATTGTAATTTTGAACAGCTTTACAGCTGTAAGATTATTGGGTATTTATTGATTTTGATAATTTGACCTCAGGAGTTCAGCCTGTATATGCGTGTGTGAGTGTGTCTATGCCTACTCTCCCCGCAGTATTTACTTCTACATTAAAGTCTTTTTCAGATTTGCTGTTGCGGGCATTGGCGCAACAGTTTAAAGCAGTTTTCTTGGCAAGGTGACAAAAAGATGTGTGTGTGTGTGTATGGTGTTTCGGCTTGTATGTGTATGACTCGTTAGTTCGCAGCCGGCAAAGTTTTCGGCAGGGTGCTCCAATTCTTATTTTCAGCCCAATACATGCATTACTAAATATAGCAAAGCCCACTCATACGCGCATATTCGGGTATTACAAAAAAGCTTATGAGCTAATACTAGCTGAAAAACCGGAAATAAACTTACAGAAATTCCTCATCGCTGCTGTTATTATTGCTATTGTTGTTGCCTTGTATATTAATTCGGAGCATCTGCATCGCTGTTAAAGTCAAACTCACACTGTCCACTAAGGTTGCCGAATTAAATGCGTGTTTTTTGGCGTGGGTGGTTAAACGTCTATTTTTAGCACACGAGAGTAGGAAAGCAAAACGACGTGCGAAACGCGAACTGCCAGTGAACAGAGAAATGCTTCCGCTTGTTGTTATTGTTTTAACACAGCTGCACACTTATTGATACCATTTGTCCGATATCGGTTTACAGCTGCAATACAATTATATTTTGCTTTTATAACAAATGCGAATGCATTAAGTGACGCGTTATCTATGAACAGTAATTTGCACTTTGTAGCACACGCACTCTATTATTATTATTATGCGCTGCGTTGTGGTCGTGTCATTTTCACAGCAAACTAAACTCGGTTGCTTAACAGCACTGACTTCAAGCAACCTTACAGCACTAACCACTATCGATATATTTTTGAATAGACTATCGGTTCTAAACTGTTCCAGGGCTGGGACACCAACACGCGCTCTTGTATAAAAATAAACACACGATGGACGTTGACTTGGGTTTTGCCGAACCAAATAATCCAGCATGGCTAAGTAATCGTTATTTTCCTAGTAAGTTGGGTGGACACCCAGCTTGGCTTGAATTGGACTCACTACCAACCGTCGCTCAGCTGCAGTGCAAACTTTGTAAGTCACAAAAGGCATTCCTATGCCAGTTGTACGCAGCATTTGAGGATGAATTCAATTTTCATCGAAGCATTTACGTGTTTGTGTGCCGAAATGCAGACTGCCAGCAAACCAACAAGGCAAAGTAGGTAGACAATGTCCAAAACAACTGCTGCCTAACTATGTTCTTTTTAATTACCAGCAATTTTACAGTATTGCGCTCTCAGCTACCGTTGAAGAATAAATTTTACTCGGAAGAGGAACCTGCGGAAGATGGCGAGCCTTTGGTATGGACAGTTTACATAAAAATACGTAATTTCTGTATATCTATATCTCCAAATACTTGCAGCCGGCCATTGCCAGCCCTAGAAAACTGTGCGCAGCTTGTGGGTGCTTGGCACCACATACCTGCAGTCGTTGTAAGAGCGTCAACTACTGCTCCAGTGTACACCAACGCGCGCACTGGAAGCAGCATAAATCTTATTGTTGTACTGGCACGACAGCCGACCAAACTGAACGATTGCCAGATATTGAATTCCCTGTCTATGAAATTGTAATGGAACGCGAAGTCGCAAATGAAACGTCAGAAACAGCTGTAAAGGACGAACAGGCGTGTTTGGCAGAGTACGAGAAGCTGGCAGCCAGCGGCAAAATGGGCGATCTGAGTGAAGTTCCCGAAAAAGAGCTGGAGAAATACTTTGGCAGCGCTGCCGCAGCGGAGGATAAAGTTTTTCAAAGATTCAAAAAGCGAATTGCTAGCGAACCGAGTCAAATCATTCGTTACAAGCGCCAAGGCGAGCCGCTGTGGATAACCAAAGCGTCAGATACGATCGAAAGTCAACTGCAATCGGTGCCAAGTTGTCCACATTGTGGAGGTCCACGTCAATTCGAGTTTCAGATAATGCCTCAAATGCTGACTCTGCTTCAAGATGAAAACCTCGACTGGGGCGTCTTGGCGGTGTACACGTGCGTGCAGAGTTGTCCGATTAGTGGTTATGTGGAGGAGCACTTGGTCAAGCAGGATATTGTGGAAACAGCAACAGTATCTTAGGCAATTACTATCTGCGTTACAGTACCGACTGTATGAATTCAATTTTATATGCGAAAAGTACAGCAGAGAGAAATACGGCGAAATTAAATTATTAGGATCGATATGAAGACGAAATGCTGTTACTTCAGTTTGATAATGGGAAAGTAGCTATGCTTGCTAAAGTCAAATTCCGGCTGCCGCTTTATCTCCTTCTGATGACCACGCGCCAGCACATTCATAACCACAAAATTTGTGCGTGCTATTTGAAGCAAATCCAAAATCTGTAAGAAACTATTAGATAATCTTAGCTCTTACTACATATTTTAATAAGATCTTACCTCCTGTTCTGGATTTTGGATGCTTTCAAGTACGTTGCGCGCTTGATCAAAATGCTCGGCTGCGTAGCTGTACAGCTCCTCTACGCTGTTGAGCATCATGTGATCTCGTATACTCTTAAACTCAGCGTAAGAGACGGGTGGCGGGCTGGTCAGTGGCATAAAAGGCGAGAAGCGCCGATTGTAGCGGATTTCCTCCTTATCGAACTTGGGCATTGGCAAACGCACACGTCCATCTTTGGTTAGGGCGCCCATAGCCTTGTACATGCCGCCGCATAGGCTGAGCAGAGCGTGATAGTAAACTATCTCCTGGCGATAGGGACGCTGTTGTTTCTTATTCTTTTTGGGTTTGGCGGCTTTGCGGCTCTTGCCTCCAGAACCGCCGCCACCGGCACTCAATTGTAATTTGCTTTGATGCTCAGCGTATTCCTCCTGGGCCAGCAAAATATTTTCTGTGCGTGTCAGTGCAGATACAAGGAAGCCCACTAGAAACTCGTAGGGATACCAATAAATATATAGAAACTCATGAACTGCGTATAGTTCGAGCTCGAATCCGGACATCAGATATATAAACATCGCCCGAAAACAATTGTATAGTACCCATGTGGAAAAGTGGGTGCTGTGCTTCAGCGCTGTAGCATGCGCCTCGTTACCTTCCATGGCCCGTTCATTGGCTAACTGATTCATAAGTGAATCTAGGCGTGCCGCATCTACCTGTAGCGGATCAAAATTTTCGATGAGATGCGCCATTTTGTCCCGTTGTCGTGCCCTGTTGAAGCCGCACAGCCGAATGAACTGATTGAAAGTGTTCATATTAATGCAATAGCGGAAGAACGTTTCCACATGCTGCTGCACCTTTGGGTCATTGGCCACAGGATGCTTCGGATTAAGTACGGGTGGTGAATTGAACACCTGCACAGAATGCCGCAAGAATTGTTTCATCGACTGGTTCCCGTACGCCAATCGTAAACTTGCGCTGAACATGCTCTGAAGCACACTGCGCGATAGGATACAGTGTCCAGACTTTCGGCTGTACTCAATGAAGAAGTTCTACAAGCAAATATTTGATTTGAATAGAGCTGTAGTTAATGTTCCGTTCATGTCACTTACCAGCGCCGAGTGGTAGTCTTTGTAGCGTATAACCTTGCATGCGTACTTAAATCGCGCCACCAGCTCTTCCAGAAATTGATAGCTAGCGGGACGCTCTCGAATCTTAATGCTGCGTGGAAAAGTCGGTGGCTGGCTTCTGTCATGTATGCGCGGTGAGAAGCCCATAGGATTGGGTGCATCGGCTACAAAAACATATATTGATTGGCTCAACCCCTTGCAGTCTGGTATTATCTGTATACTTACAACCCTCCACTGGCTGCGTGCCCCGTTCAATGGTACGTTTGATCAGAGGCAATAGTTCAGAAGCAACATTCAGATTCTTGTATATCTCATTGACTGCTTCCTCTGCACTCTCGGCACATACCATCAACTCAACTAGATATATGGCTTGAAACAGGTGTCGCATAAAGCGAAGTCGATGTACCACAGCCATTAAACTTTGATTCTCCGCCTGTGATAACTGCTTGCACTTGCGCACCAGCTCGTCTTCCACGCCCTTTAACTGGCCCGCAATTGTTGCGGGCTGTGCTTTCTCCGCTGCCAGCAGCGCCGAATTGCCATACAATTGGAAATCTTCCTCCTCGTTGACAGCCGCCAAAATGATGATATTTTTGATGACTACAATCAAATTGCGTACGGCGGTGCAGAAGACGCGCAGCGGTTTATCTTTTATCTGTGAGGGCGCATGAAGGTAAAGACACGTGAAGAGCACTTGATCCATCGAGTTTCCCTCCAGCCACGAGACTGAACAGGCGAAGAGTGCATCAAATATACCTATCAGTTCTGCCGGTTCCAGACCATCCAGCTTAATAGCACCCATCTGTGAAATCAGGCATCGGATTATTCCACTGGTGATTCCAGTCAATATCGTACTTACCGCAACAGCCGCCTCGAAGGAAGTCGGTGGCAAATCGAGCTTGTCGAATCCCATGCCCACGTCCATTTTGGGATCCATTATCTCTATTGCAGACATTGCCTCAAATAGACCAAAAAGCATATCCTGAGCCAGCTCCCCGGGGAGCAGCTCGGAGCAGGCTTCGTGGAACTCATTTGTCACATCCACCCAGCCGTGTATGGGATATTGTGTAATGTCTTCGGCAGCGCTATTGCCTCGTATTGAACGTTGTACATTGGGATCAGAAAACCCACAATCGCTCATACTCCATTCATCCGCATCATTGCTGTTGATTTCCCGTTCCATATCTCTTTGCTCAGCTGTTGTACGCATCGAATACACAGAAGCTGAGTTTGCGGCAGCTGCTGCGGCTGCAGCTGCTGCGGCAGTTGCTGCCTGAAAATCTGTAGGCTGCTCGGTGGCGTATGTTCCGTGCATTCTCCTATATCGTCCAGATACTTGGCAGCTGACTGCTTTCAATTTTCTCCCACTTTCTATGTTATTTATTGCAAGTAATTGGAGTTGCCGTTCAGATGTTCGTGCCGTACATCTAAGATTTTGTAGTGTTGATAAATGCCGCGCAATGTGCACAAACCTTACAAACCGTATTAGACAGCACTGGTTTCGCTTGGCGCCCAAAACATGCAACAAATTGAAAGCGCTCACAAATAGAGCAACACAGGAAATTGAAGTGTCTAAAAGATTGCTACGAAATGTTTAAATTCGATCGATCGGATACATATATATTTCATAATATTATAGTTACATAATCGATAAAGTTAAAAAGTATATATTGAACATAATGAAGACAAAATTCGTGAATTCATTAACTAAAGTATATGAAAATTTGTGATTGCAACACTTTTATGCTGACTCGTTTGTAATATATTAAAGTAATTTGGCGGAAAAAAAGCTGACGTGTAGAAGTTAACAATAATGCTCTCGGCGTTTTTTTTTTGTGTATGTTCTTCTTCTGATAAGAAATAATAAGTACTTGCCTCTGGTCTCTGCTGTTCGACTGGAACTCAACTCAACAATTCTTATCGCAATAAGTCCATATTTGCTTAACTGTGCCTTATCAACGGCCGCCAGACTGTTATCGCTTGCGCTCCATTCTGAGTGGAAAGTGGTAAAGCTCGCTCAGCTTTTACACACACACACACACATAAAATCGTGCTCGGTCATCGCGTCGCCCTACTGAGCCTGAGCGCTTTGTGGACCTCCGCGCGTCGGGGGTTGGCCCCATTTGAGTGTGTCGAATCTGCCCAAATAACGGCAGATTGAGTGGCGCAAAAGCATTTCACCAACGCGAGAGGGGTTGTATTAGTTTGTTTACAACAATTCGGTTTCAGTATCAAATGCGTTGCCCTCGTGATTAACACGCGCTAACGGTCAAAAATATCGAAATTAACTTAAACGCATAGCGCAGGGCGCACAGATTCAAACAAACACGAAAAATACGAAAAAAAATAGAAAAAAAAAAAATAAATTCTACGAAGTTCCTGCTGGAAGCCGAGCGATTTATTAGGAAAAGCGTAAGTTCTACCAAGCAACTCCATTTATTTATTTCCCTCTCTGGTTAATTTATGTAATTGGCTCAAAGTGGTTTTGACTTGGTTTTCTGTTTTCCTATTTCATTTCTGTTTTTCGGTGCTTTACAATTTATTGCCATCTGTTGTGCTGACATTTTGTTAGATTTCCCGCGAAGCTCTATACAAAAATATCTGTTTGTCGACCACAAATTTGATTAAATACAAACACAAAAAAAAAAACACGTACCAAATATTACGAGACATTTGGCAGGCGACCAAATCAAATTATCAAAAATAAAATAAAATGAAATTGTCTGACCCTATGCAATGGGACTGAACCATAACAAAAAGAATTCCGACACATCTAAATATATATGAACATATTCTCTGAAGCATTTGCCTTACTATATTTATATGTATCTGATATATATAGTTTCCTTATAGTTTTATTGCATGCCTGTCTGGTCGCTCGAATCATTCGAAATTGTGTGGAAAATTGTACTAAGAATTTTTTTTTTGAGAAATTTGTGAGTTTAAGAAAAGTTTTGCCTTTAGAGTTCATTTTATGGAGCTTCGTTGGCCTCGGGGAAGGGATGAGTCATTCAACGGAAAAAATATTTTGCAGTTAATAATTTATATGATTTATATCAACGCGACAAATCTCTCAATTAAAATACAAATCTTAATAGATCTGAAAGAGAAACTCAAATGTAAAAATGTAAAAACATTTGTATTTTTTTTTTTCAAAAATTTACAATGTTTTTTTAAAATACAAAATATGTTATACAAAAATATGTAAGACAAATGAAAAACGTTTTAGTAAATGTATTAATACAATACTAATATTAATATTAATATATAACATTCTTTAAACAATTTGTTTATGTCAACTTTGGGCGCATTATATAAAAAATATTTCAAAATATACATTTTAAGAAATTTTTAGTCCATTTAATATTATAAGAAATATATTACATATTATTGAAATGAAAACTTGACAAAGACGTTGAAAAGCTTTTTCCGCTGATTGACGTGGAAAATCTATAAAAAGTCCCAAAACTTTCTAAATTATAACAGAAATTAATAAGGAACTCTTGTCAAATCATAGCGTAAACAGATATGCGCTATATAATCATTCCGAGGCGAACACTTTCGTTTAATCTATACCAAAGGGACTGATAAGTTTTTTGGAACTAATAAACTATTTCCATGCTGTCGTGTTATCAGTTCAAATAATATCGCGACAAGCAATTGAAATTTCAGATAGGAGATTTCAATTATCAAATGGAATTATATATTAAAGCGAACCAGATATCAGGGCGGTTCGTGCCAATTGACCGAAATTCAAAATGTTGGGCACGCAAACATCTGGTTAGTGGTTTAACACACGCACACACCCACACACACACGCAGGCACACATGCACAAACAAGCTTAGGACATGGCTCACACACGGGTCGTGCAGGACTACAAAATGTCGACAAAACCCACAAAGGCAGGAGTAAAGTCCGCACGTACGCGGTAAAAGCCATGAAAATCAGAGTCATGTCGGAAAAAAAAGGGGCGGAAGGGCAAGAAAAAAAAAACAAAATAAGAAAAATTGAGGAAAATCAGAGCAACGATTTACAGGGCACACACGCTGGGAATTCGCTTCAATTCAATACGCGCTAAAGGGCGACGGATAAAAGGGAAAGAAATTCCAAAGCCTTTGGCATGAGTCGTATTAAAGTTGCGTATACGCCCCCATTACCCAACCAATATTTCTCTCCTTTTTTCTTTTGTGCACATTTTTGTATCGATTTGATTGGATTTCATGTTACGAGTTTGTTGTGTGTTTCACACGCTTCAATAAAGTTCACCCGGGCAAGGGGGAAAAAACGAGAAAAGGAAAGAAATAAGTTAGTTGAATGCCTGGGCTTAATATCGAGCCTTTTCCGCTCGGACTCTCTTGCTGTGCGGTCCACTTAATTGAATTCGAATGAATGACACATGAGAAGGTCATGAGTGTGAGTGTGTGTGTGTGTGTGCGGATGAAATGAAATGCAGACCAGTTCAATTGGCAAATAAAATTAGCTCGGGTCGCAGGACTCAGACACGATTAACCCACCTTGTGGATGTTCGATTAAAACAAACTTCAAGGCAGACGGACTATGGCTATATTATGGTCAGAGTGAAAGCACTCTGCTTCCATAGAACTCCCTATGCGGTAGCTATATGCTAAGTAATCACGAGCGAAAGCTGATAAATGAAGCCTAGAGTGTCCTTTGCCAGCTCCTCCATTATATTTGCGCACGGCAGCAGCAAACGGAGCAACCATGTTTCATAGCATACCATTAAGCAAATGAGTCCGCATATTAGATTGAATTGTGTTCGCAGGGGAGGGGGAAGAGTGCTCACTTATTGCTACGCTTTTACGATTTAACATGAAGTCGCAGCTTAAGTCGCTTAATGAGACTCGATGCCGAGAAAAGCTGTATAAACCATATGCTAAGCGCCTTTTCTCACGAAAACCAATTAAGTTAAAATGTTTGCCTGAATGGGGCCGCGGCAGACAAAGGCAGCAGCCAGGACCTGCCCACTTTGATATAGATAGAAATATAACAATGACAATAAAAACACATCAAAATCAATCTGTCAACAAGGGCAAACAACAGTTTCCCTCGCCGACTTGTTTGCTCTCTCTCTCTCTCTGTTCCTCCCTCTCACTCGGTCGCCATCCCCTGCATCTTTGTCAAGTATTGTCAACAGAAGGACCCCCAGCGCCATAGGGCATGCGACTTAAGAGGCAGCTCCCTCGTCGAGTCGACAGCGCACTGTACCCTTGAGTCATTGAATTTTCAAGTATTTAAATGCAAAAATGTACTTTGCATATTGTAACAAGTCGAGAACTTGACTGGGTCTATATAGATGCCATT
>JABVZX010000001.1:6310978-6321320 GCA_020883565.1 Drosophila pachea
CACCTTCCAGACTAGATGAAAATGTTGTTGTGGTGGGCACCATTGCCAGCACCGTAGTAGATAATTTAGCCTCAGATGCCGGTCAAGCTATCCGCAAGCTCAATGCGGGCGACGCGGCCATCTACAATGTATACAAGACCGTATCGCCGCCTACAGCCAATCTGGCCCTGACTACCAACAAAGTGAGCACAGAGCAGAGTCAACTGCCCAGCAGTTTGTCCAACGCCAAGTTGGATGTGCCGCCATCAGCAGCTGCGCGAAACAGCAACGGCAGCAAGGATAACGCGGATGCTCTCGACTTGCAGAATCTCAGCAACACCAACGAGTCGGAGACAGCTGATAATCCAATTACAGCACTCTTTGGCTTTGAATATACGGATGCGGGTCTGAGAGATTCTGCCGTCGGTCGGCGGTCGGCGAATCAGCGTAGTTTGGATTGGATTAGGCATAAGAGCCTAAAGACACCGCTCTTTGGACAGCCGAAGGAGTGCAATAGCGATGAAGCTGTCAGTGACAATTGTCAGGTAACAGTACTTGTAGCTCCAAATTAAATGTCTAATGCTAAAGTCTCCCTTCAACCTACAGTCCACCTGCTTTGAACAGCAGAAACCGGCCATAGCCGCATCCGACAATGTCGATGCCAATGTGAAACAAACGCATGTGGAAGATGTTGAACTGCAGTCCGCCGAACAAGATCAGGATCAAGAAACCGAACCAGAAGACGATATATTGATCATTCAACCAGTGGTCGGCAATGACAGTGTTCCACACTATCACGGCAAGAGTTCACACAGCACTGGCCCTCGGACAAAACAGTTGGTCACTGATACAGATGCTGTGCCCGCCGGCGAAGATTCTGTGTACACGCTGCTAAGCGCTGCGCCAGGTTCTGTCGACGATCATGAGGGAGCGGCACCTGTGGCCACAGTGACAGCTGTGCCACATCCGCAAGATTGCTGGAGCGTCAGCAGCTGCGTGCTTGCCGGTCTCCACAACCATACCATCGATGTAGTACAGTTTTGTCCCAGCTCCGGCAGTTCGCTCAATATAACCTACATGGTGCCTGTGTCCAAGTATCTGCAAGCAGCAAGTCTCGAATTGCACTTCAGGTGGGTGACTTTGTGATGAGAACGTATTATCTGTAATATATTTAAAACGTGTTGTCCTCCACAGTGCCAGCAAACCATTGCAATGGTCCATTTGCACTGATGAGGAGCAGTCCAAAGCAAGCACGGGCACCCAATCAAACGAAGATGACGAGGTGCCGTCCACTAGCTGGGTGAAAGTGCTTAAACAGATGGGTAACAACAAACTCATTTTAGCACTGGACATGCCAAGTCGTGGCTTCTTTGTGCGCGACTTTATGCTGCGTGCCAGCCCAGACTTGGAACAAGTAAGAAGCTTCTCCAATTACAGAGTATATTCATAGTCTAATCGATTTGTACTTGCAGCAAAAACTATGCGATGACAACGCCCATGTGGCAAACCCTATACTCCAGTACAACTTTAGCATCGTAAGAAATTGTGATTAGTTAACAATTTAATTTATGGTACGGATTGAATCGACCAAAAAAAGATCAATAATATGATGTGTGTGACTTCATTCCTGGACGACAGCAGCAAATTGGAGAAAGCAATTCAAAAAATAGAAAAAAAACAACAAACCAGAATCAAAAAAAAAAAATATATATATACAAAAGGATTTCAAACCACTTATTGACATTTTAAATAAAAATATTTAGTAAAGTACTCGCCAGAAAACTGGCTTTATCAACTTATGACCATACTTAGAGCAAAAAGTCTATAAATTAAAGTCTGACTACACGGCAAAAGGTTGATCTGTGCCATCCTCGTGGTATTTAATGTACGTTTCGCCGTGGGTGAAATCCTTTGTGCCTTCAAGCCGACCACGTGGCGGCGCCTTGTCGTAGTCGAAAGCCTTCTCTGACTTTCCAAATAGCTGATTAGCCATTTCGATATCCTCGCGGTATTTTCCAACAACGACTTTCTTGCCGGTAATTGGATCGGTTATGTCACCGAGCGGGTAGACAACTTTTTCCACCTTGTGCGTTATGAGACGGGTCATGCGCTCGGGTAGTTCTCTTATTAAAACCACATCACCCGTTTTACACACTTTTTCAGGATCATGGGCAAAGAGAAAAACATCCTTTTTAAAGTACTGTGATTTAAAATAAAAATTTATCAATATCATTTCTATTCGCGACATAACAATTAGTAAACGAACCATATTCAGATTTTTATCCAGCTCCATACGGCGTATGCGTATTTTAGATGCATTGTGTTTGATGCAGGGCATACATTGACCCATAAGTAGTAATCCACGAGCAGCCATTTAATTAGTGTTTGTAAATAATATAAACAATCCAAATTCACGTTTTTCAAAGCCCAAGTATATTATAAATTAAGTGTGACCAATTAAATTCATATGATTTCAGTATTTCTAGTATTTTGCTTTAATGCTTAACAGGTGTGCACACACTTGACTTTATCAGCTGTTGGTCAGCTGTTGTGCACACACCTCATATCCGATAAGAAACATTTGTGTATTGTGTGCTATCCTATTTTAATAATTTAATTCGTTTATAAACACTTTATATTATTAATATACCGAATTCAAAGCTTACTGCATGTTAACTAGAACCGTAGTGCACAAGCAAAGCACATTAACATCACCATGGTAAGTTAACAAAGAAACCCTACAACGCACACCCTAGCGTCGCAATGACGTCTTTTTCGAACTTTGATAACTAGCTAAAAATGAGGATTAATTTGAATTCCCAAGTGCTCGCAATATTATATTTTTTTAGTAAATCTACAATTATAATATAGTAAAAGTATTATTGTATTATTTGGTCATTGTGTGTCTTTTGTAGAGCTATGAACATGAAGATTATCCGGAGGATTCATTTCCAAAGGACTTTGGCTATAGAGCGTATGATCAGGATGGGCTGGGTCTGGAACCGAATGCCTCCAACAACAGTGAAACGAAGCCTCGTATATTATTAATGGGCTTGCGCCGTTCTGGCAAGAGCTCAATTCAGAAAGTTGTGTTCCACAAAATGTCACCGAATGAGACGGTATTCCTCGAATCGACAAGCAAAATCGTCAAAGACGATATCAACAATTCCAGCTTTGTACAATTTCAAATATGGGATTTTCCGGGTCAAATTGACTTTATAGAACCTACATTTGATTCTGATTTGATATTCGGCGGCTGTGGTGCGCTTGTGTTTGTAATTGATGCCAAGGATGATTACATAGAAGCGCTGACTAAGTTCAAAAACACGGTTATCAAAGCATACAGTGTAAATCCCCATATAAAATTCGAAGTATTCATCCATAAGGTACGAAATTACCATACTCTTATCGGTGTCGAATTAATGCAGGTGTTTGATTTCCCACAGGTCGATGGCATAAGCGATGATTCGAAAATGGAATCACAACGTGATATACACCAACGCACATCGGATGACCTCAGCGAAGCGGGTCTCGATCAAATACATCTCAGTTTTCATTTGACTTCGATATATGATCATTCAATATTCGAAGCCTTCTCGAAAGTTGTGCAGAAGCTGATACCTCAGTTGCCCACTCTAGAAAATCTTTTGAACATATTCATACCAGTAAGAAAAGAATTACAGCTTGTAATTGTTCATAAAGTTCATAATGTATTTTACAGAATTCTGGCATTGAAAAGGCATTTCTCTTTGATGTTGTGTCCAAAATTTATATCGCGACTGATTCATCACCAGTTGACATGCAGATCTATGAGTTATGCTGTGACATGATCGACATGGTCATAGACCTCTCTAGTATCTATAGGTAATTATATATAGTAGCAATTATTCTTCAGATTTTCATGCACCTTTCGCTTTATTACAGTTCCGAGGAAACTGCCTTTGACAGTGGCAGTTCTAGTCTCATTAAACTAAACAATAATACAATACTCTATATGCGTGAAGTTAATAAGTTCTTGGCACTTGTTTGCATACTACGCGAGGAGAATTTCAATCGTCAAGGTGTAATTGACTACAATTTCATTTGTTTTCGCGATGCCATAAGCGAGGTATTTGAACTACGTTTGAAGCGTCAGAAACAGCTACAAAACCCTGAACAAGATGATGATGACTTAGCCGATGATCATGGCCTAACGATGGGCCTTTCAAATCGAGAGAATCACGATGGAGCTGTGGTGTCCAGAGCAGCATAAGTTGCATATTCTGAATTCCAGTGACCTTAAGTTCTGTGTGCTAAGCTTGTTGCTTGATTTTGCTCCCAATTATTATTACGCGTGGCAACGTAACACACAGACAAAAATACTAATAACAACACTGATTTGTCTTAAAAAATGATTTTTTATCCAATTTTTATGTTATATTTTTCTTTGATAATCTATCTATATTTGTTCTATATTGTTAATTCATATGTGTAGGCGCTTTGCTGCTCCTTCCAAAGTCAGAAATGCCCAGCGTTAAAATAACTACAACTAATATGTATATTTTTAAATAAAGATGTAATAAATAAAACTTTTATAATAAATGCAAATTTTTGAAATTCAATTTTTATAAACAATATGTATAAAATAACGTTTATACATATGCGAGTATATTTTAAATTATTGTACTATCGATATTTTTTTATCTAACGAAAGTATTTCACGATTGTTTTAGGAGTTGCAACCAATTTGTAGTGAGAGGTATATATATGTATCGACTTAATTAAAGGTTAATTATCAACTAATTTAAAGTACATTTTGCAAAATCGCTACAAATATCAGAGGATTTCACATAAAATAATTATTGATTTTCGTATCGAGGAGAAAAATATAAATCGATGACAGGCATAGTTGCATCGATTTTTTCTTAAATCATGTACATCGCTAGACCAAATACAACAGACTGGTCGACAGCGACAGTTTACATGTGTGTGAGTGCTGGTCATACAGTTGTGAAAAATGAGCTGCTGAGAGCAGTAGAATTAGTAGTAAATGCGCCAGCCACCAAGAATTTGGATTTCTTTCACTAATAAATCGTGCTAATTTAATTAAAAATTGTTAACGTGTACACATATATGTTAAACATACGATCGGTTGGGCGGTATAGTAAAATATTTAAAAACCAGTTAAGTCTGTGTCGGGTGAAAGAAAGAAATTTTGTGTATATGCAAGTGTATGTGTATGGAAAAGCAACGACGGCAGCAGTAACAACAACAACAACAACCTGGTCTCGTATGTCCGCTTTCCTTGCTCATTACGGTGCTTTTCTGTGCCCAAAGTGCAGGCAAGTGCAGCCTGTAATCAACACTGACGACAGGTGCGTACAAAAAGTTTCTTCTTTCTATGACTTTGTTTGCTAGTATTGATTGTTCAAATGTCGCAGATACAGCATCCCATAACAATAGGCTCTAATTCATTCAACAAAAAATGTTAAAGATGTATATATATGTGTGCGTATAAAGTGAAAGGTGGTGGTGGCACATCTTTAGCCTTTTGTCTGCGTAGAAATAACAAACAAAACACACATGTAATTGTAATCTACTAACATTTTTTAATACTAAAAAGCATATAAATTTGTTGAACCTCTATTGTTGCAAATGTCATGGAAAAGCGACAGTGGTATATAAGAATCAATGCAAGAGAATAGTTGTGCGTGCGCAAGATGAGAAAACTGGGGACACTCTTGATAACAAATTAAGAATCGATAATAAGAATTGTTGAAGCCTAGTCGATTTATATGCAGCTGTGCAGCCAACCCGCACAGTGTATATATAATGTACTGGGTTGATAAAAAATTAACCGCAAATGTTCTCGATTGTCGTCACCCATACACACAGCTTATGCCATAAAAGGAAATTTATCTACGTATATGTGCTTAGACTATATGCAAGAATTATCTAGCAGTACATTACTATTTAATCTAACCAACCCCAAAAACGAAAACACCATAGCAACTTAGACAGTTATGTTTATGACCTCAGACATGTTATTTTTGCTTTTGGCCATTTCCTGTTTCAAGCGCTGTATATCATGCAATCTCAAACATTTGAGGTTATGTATGAATTTAGCCGGGTGGTTTTCTAGGGGTTGCGCTGATATTGATTATCTTGTTGAATCGAATTCACCATGAGTCACGCATAACATGTTGACTATATTGTTTAATAACTCTGTCAATTACACATATAATTTATACCGTTATGGAGGGGGTGTCCCATATGCCAATCTAAAAAGCGTGAAGTGTGTTAATGTTTCTTAATTTGTGTTGCCAACACGTGCGGCTTACAATTTTCGTTTTCTTTGCTTCAACAAATTCTCAACTTGAAGTGGGTGTGCCCCACAGGCATTGAATACGCAACGCAGGCGATGCAAAGATATATTCAAAAAACTTAAAAAATACGAAAAAAAAAAGATAAAAGCCATTTGTAGGCAAATTAAATTGCCAACAAACCGTGAAGTTGGTTAGTGGGTTTACTTGTTTTTGGCTTAAAGAAATGGACTTCAGCTGCATTAGTATTTGTTTTAATATTCCCTCGCTTTGCGGTGCCGTTAGTTGTAGTTGTAAGCAGACTCTTTGTAAATTATTTTTTTTTATCGATTGCTTTCACACTTCCGCGCTGAACAATCCAATCAGGCAGTCAAGCAGACAAACAGACAGACACACAATTGACTTTTGCTACACTTTTTCTCCTATTCTCACATGTGTCTATCACTTTTTATTTTGCTCTTTTCACCATCTCTACTTTCTGACCATGTTTTTTGTTGCTGTTCTTGTTGGCTGCGCTGCTTAAAGCGGAAACGACGTCATTTATGTAAATTGTTTGCGTGACATTGCTATAGAGAGTCCATATTATGAACCGGTACGCACACCTCTAGGCATTAAATGCAAAATACAATTGTTACCAACACAACTAAGGGAATAACAACTGACCTCATCCCATCCGCCACGTTCTCTTCTTTCTGCCTGCCCTCTATGGCGGCTGCGCTTTGTTGTCGGCCGTAAGTAGTCAATTTGCCATAGAAAAATTGCAACAGTAAAATTTAAATTTGCATTTAGTATACTGCGAACTTACTATGTACGGAAGCTCTTCAACAACAGCATATTCAATTATGCTCTATCCAGTTATAGCATTTAACATGCATAGGTTATGTTAAGCTGCTGACAGGCCCACAACCTTCTGTTAACATGACTTTTGGAGTTGTAAATGCTATTGCCATTGTTGCTGAAAGCTTAACAAAAGTTTATGTTTGTTGCACTTTGAACTTATATTTGATCAGATACATTTTTGTTAATGACGAAAGAGTTAATTTTTGTTTTCTTTTCTTTTTTGGCTTTTAATGAGCTCAACGGAAAATTTTCATATTCTTTCATCTGGCGGTTCAGAGATTCAAATTGGTTTAGCTCTCCAAAGTTTGTAGCTTATTTTGTGGGCTTGTTGAATTTGTTGTTTGCTTAAATTACCTGCCCCGTGCGCAAAGTTCAGCGAGGTGAAACGGTTAAATGTTTTCAAAACTGCCCCAAGTCTTTTGTATACACATTCACGCGCGCATTCACACACACACACATATATAGCTATGATTATGCTCCACATTATCAACCTTTGGGTTATTTGCCCATACAGGGTGCTCTCACTGCACTGAAATACAGGTTCAATGCACTTCGCCTATGATAAACTACGAATTATGTCCGCTCATTTCTCAGTCACGTTGTTTCTGTTTTTGTTTCACGCTTCTGTCAGCGAATAATGAATAATGTAGCGCATTGTACATAAAAAACGTGATCTGAATTTAGCTAAATATACACAAAAAAAAAAATAAAAGCAAATGTGTACAATTCGCAGGAACAACGCACCTCAATATATAGAAACTTCAAATAGACATTGTTATATATGTATTTGACGCATATATTTTGGCAGTCCATCAGTCGGAAAATCTGATTCATAATAATGACAATAATAACAATAATAATAACCAAAGAAAATGTTAAGACTCCTGAGAGATTGGTTTAAATATAAAACTGTTAATTATCAATATTAGTGATATAATGTTATTGCAAATGCATACTGCTAAAGAACTGTTAAAAGCAGAATCCCTAGAACTAACAGATTTCTGTACTGTTGCATTCCCGCCAGTCATCATAACCACTTGTAAATAGTATAAGGTATATCAAGTGTGCCGCGTCATCCACACTTCCCTTATGGTTGTATAAACAGATCCGTAAGGTATATATGTATATTATGTATATATCTATATCCGCAGTGTGTGGCGACCCAGTGCTCAGATCAATTTTCTGCTTCTCTGGCAGCAATTTGAGTAAAGGAGCACTTAAAATTAAATTTTACCGTTAACGATTCGCAATATTGACCTAGTCAACGGAATATGAATCAGCTTTAGCGTTGGCAAGGTTTTTTTTATTTTGTTTTTTGTTTGCTTGCAAAGTTCAACCGATCGGGCAAAGCTTTCTCATGTGGAAAAGCTCGTTGACAAAGCTTACTCGAAGAGCGCCAGCTAAGAGAGCCTAGGCAAAGACATTTCTCTTTATGCTTATGTGCATCGTTTTTTGGCATTGTCGGGCTAATATAAAAAATAATAGCATTATTATCGAAAGATATATCTAACCTTAATAGTTGAAGATTTTCACTTGTAAATGTAGCAAATTGAGACGAATCACTAATATATTTTACAGGGGTTATACATGTGTTCGTGTGTCTGTTCATGAGAACCTTTGAGCTGAGTGTTAAGTACCCAAGCTATAACAAAGAGAAAAACAATATTGTTTAACAATGAAATGCAATTTACATGCAATTAGCTTTAACAGCTGCACTGGGCTTTTAAGCTGTCATTTACCACGCCCACTTGCAGCTCGGGCGCGTGTAAACAAAAATGTTTATATTTCTGAGTAAACAAATAAAATCTATATTTATATATAATATACGCATAGTAGCTTACGTGCGCTTTTTGTCGTCATCTAAACGCTATACTTGAATTACGTTATAAAGCAAGCCGTGGATGGAATTTCGCAATAACTACTGTGTCAAATACGGTGTGCAGTGCCTATAAAATACAGATACAATCGAATAGTGCAGGGGCATCAATATGAATCGAATTATTATTGGACTCTAAAATATTTTGAAAATTGGAAACAAATCTAAAATAGATTTTTTATTTTAGTAAAGAAAAATTTCCATTGTGGATCCCAAATAATTATTTTGCATAGTTCACAATATATATTCTGATTGATACACTTTGTTGTGTTCGCAACAGAATATTTTGTTGTTGAAATAACCTTGATGTGTTATTTTGCTGCCAGCCCCCCCAACTCGAGCCTCCTATGTTTATTTCATTTGCTGTTTGACGAAATTAGAGAATAACAATAAGAGCAAAAGCAACCCCACTATTCTGTATATATTATATATTAACTTAATAGTATATGCGATAAGAAAAACAACATGTGAGCCAACTACATTTCTCTACAGAACATTCTTCTATATGTATGTATGTGTTAATCTGTATATAGATACAAATATAGTAGCTGATTTTACAGTTTTGTTGTTAGTCTCTTCGTGCTCTCCGGGAATAAACAAATCTAACGCATTTCCATGAGTGCAAATTCGTTAAGCAACCCGTAAACAAAACCAGAAATTGAATGAAAAATACTATAAAAGTACATCTATATTACGTAGTGACCCTACGACAAATGCTAATGCTATAAAGCTAATGGAAACACAGTCAATTTTATAGCCGACTTGTGATCAGTGCTAAGACTTTAACCTCGTGGGCAGCTATATGTTATTTAAGAATATTATGAATCATTATACTTAATACTTTTGCTCAGGCTTTGCCAAACATCCAAATGAAAATTGGCTATGAATGTTGACGTATTTTTGACATATTTTGAAGAGGATTGTGAATGGTAGATCGACCTCGAGACGTTTCTCAAAGCAAATGCTGTTGACAATATGATGAAAATATATTTTCCTTCAAGAGCTTTTTTGCTTTCTAATTACAAGTGGCCCTAGTGTATACACCCAATCGGAGTATATGTAGGGTATCGTTTGAGATTATCTATAGGGTATTATTCCGTCGCAAATTTATCATTAGGAGGCGACAAATGCATCATATATTATCAATTTGTTATTCTTTTCACTGTACTCAAGCGCAACCCACGCGCGCTTTCAGTTGTTTACGCTGTGTCTTGTTGTTGTTGTTGTTTACTTCAGGCAGATAGAGATACATGGTGTGAAAGGGGTGATGGATATGAATACCAGATATTGCTTAAGTTATAGAAACAACAACAACTAACATAAGCCTAAACAAACCGATTTTGTT
>JABVZX010000001.1:6321399-6350255 GCA_020883565.1 Drosophila pachea
CTTGTAAAACGTGTGTTCACTGCTTCAACGAACTGCGTGTGTGTATGTGTGTGTGTGTCTGTGAGTGTGACAGCGTCTGACGGCTTTGCCCGCTTTTTGGCGAGTCGGGCCCACAAATTACAACCAATCGGGGGCGCGTAAACAGTCAGCGACAACAACATCTTTACACATACATTTTTGTAGATATTTGTATCTCATAGAACCGGCCCGGCTACGCTGCGTATGCGGAAGTGATGTTGCCCTGCTGTTGTTGTTTTGATGTTTTGCTATTTGTTTACCCAACACTTGCAGCGCCAATTCGATATTAACCCAGATAAAGATGCATACACGTGCTGTGCAGTGGCGCGTCACTCGAATTATTGATTAGAATCATCATTAGATATGATAGATCTGCTGTATAGAGAGCGTGGCTAATGTGTGATTGATTGATGAATACTTTTAGTTTATGGCAATGAATAATTTCTAATTAGCCGCTACTAATGCAAAGAGAAACTAATTGATTGTTCATTATAATTTTTCCTTTATCATTTTCAACCATAAAAGTATTTGTAGAAATTGTTGTTTTATGCACCCGAAGTTGGGGTTTTACCGATAAGCTCTTGACATTAGAAATTAGCTGTAAATGTGTAGATAACAACTGTTTTTAGTCCCCATCTATAATTGACTAATACTAATTCAATCTAACATTAAAGTTGTCTTATAATTTCTATTGTTTTCTTTAAAATTTTGTTGTGCACAAAAATCACGTAAACTAGTTAAAACCAAAAGTTGCCATTGAGAGGTCTTTCAACCGAAATATTTGTTTATTTGCGGCAAGTGCCAGCTCGTATTCCACATGAAGCCCTATTGCGTAGTATTCTACTAGTTTCTACTTCTTGTTTATTGTTTTCGTTCATTGCGGTCGGTTTGTTGGTGTAAAAGTTGCGGATATCGCAGCACACGCGCCCTCAATGCTTAACCAATTCGACCTTGATGATTTGTATTTTTCATTATATGCTTAGATAGAAATAGCCGGTCTCGCAAACAGACACACATACACGCACACATATGTTATGTTTATATGTTTTCGATTTGAGGGGCTCGTCTCAAGTTGCCTCTCTCAGATGTGCTTGATATTCAAATACATATATAAGCATAACCTGATGTTCTGAGCTTTTAGCAGATCACATCCTAAACTAAAATGAGTATCAAACAATATTCAACTACTACTAAATACCGGATATTTTCCATACAATCAAATATATGAATATAATGCAAATTCTGCATATTTATTCTTGCAAAAAATATACATTCAAAACTTGCCGTTCAACAAAACCAAGGTAAAGCAGAACTGATACCGAATTCAAGTACAAAAGTCGATCCAAAACCTCAAGCAAGTGAGAGCTCATAGATAAAGTGACTGTAACATAAGACTATATAAGGAGAGAGAGAGAGACAGTCAGAAAAGGCAGTTGGGATAGACAGATATAAGGGGTGTAAACAATAGTTTCATAAGCTCAGCAAATAGGTCCCATTACAACAATACACAAAAATTCAAAACGTCTTCGGTTTAGATCTGCAGAAGCAGATCGGCTCAGGCTGGCACTACCTTTTGCATACTCCAAATGTTGTCGGCGCTTTTTTTTCAGCTGGCAACACCATTCTCATTGTTCAGTGTTGCCACAACCCGACTGTTCAGATATCTAGATATGTACCATAAGCCCTGTCATGTGCTCTTTGTTTAATCTTTCAATGTTGTTCGGCTTTGATGTTTTATTTCGATTTTAAAATTTGCTTCGCTTTCGACTATCCAAATTTTTGCGTGTTATTACCATTCGATTTGCTAATGTAACAGAAATATCGCAGACCACCGTGAGTGCAAACCAATATCACTGTTGAAATCAAATACCGTGGGAACAAAGAATCCGTACATGTCAACGGTGTTAGCGAAGAAATTTTTTCGCACCAGTCCGTATTTTTGTAGTTTCGCTATCTGGTCACATCTGGCAGTTTAAATGTAGTGTTCATAGTCAAGGCAAAAAGAATTCACGAGATTCGGATGAACCTATAGCCCTATGGCCTAAGCGAACGTTATCTGCCAAAAACACACAAAACTCTCTCTCTCTCTCGATCTCTGTCTCTCTTTGTTCTCTTTCATTGGTCTGGTGTGCCTTGCATGCAGAACTTATCAAGCGCTTGTCACATATGAAAATCTTATCAAAGCAGAAATACCTTTTGCCAGTTTTACAACCAAAAAACAAAATTTTCGTTAAATATTTCTTCAATTTCATTGTATATTTTTTACTGCGCGACGTGCTAAAACGTTAATGCTTTATATTTTATATCGAAGTCTTTTTCACAACTGAAGATTACATTAATACAATCATTCGGGGTAAGAATATGCAGTTAATTTTCAATTTCAACAACTTAGCGTGATTGCTTTGCAAACGTTTCTAACCTCACTATTCACGCTGCGGTGTTTCTTTCACACTTTCACAATTACTACATAATTCATGAGCATTATAAAAGTTCTTTGAAGAATTCCAATAAAATATTGTAAGCCAATTTGTTTAGCGCTTCGTTCTGGCCAGGGCGATCTCATTTATTAGCATTTAAATTCAACTACTGCAGATTGTCCGGAGAACTTCAGATCAGACTGTAAAACTTTGAGCGTTGACTCATTCCTTTTTGTTCGACTCTATGGCAATAGGTTGGTGCTCAGATTAGATAAGTCTAAATGTATATAGTTGACTGGTTTTACACATGTACAGATACACATACCCTCTTTCTACTTCTCTCACACACACATACTCATCATATATTAAACACACTCGGGACTCCGGAACTAATAAGAAATGCTAACCCTTTATAATACTTGTCCAATCTTTCGAACTATTCAACAAAGAGCTCCACACCCATTTCTTCTATGCATACAGATAAATATATATATTATATGTATATATATACACGCACAGAGTAAAAGAGATACAGAACGAACAAAGGATATCCTCTGAATGATAAAAGTTCATATAAAGATATTTAAAAAGGAAGCAAGGATATTTTAACCGTTACAAACATGCCGCTCTTTGCTCGTAAATCGTCGAAAAATAATTCCGATCACAGTGACATCAGTCAGGATAGCAAAGGACGCAAATCCATAGATTCGTCCACAGCGCACAACAATAATAATAGCAATCACAATAATAACAACGATGTCGACAAGAAGCCGCCATTAATCTTCCATTGTCAACTGGCCCATGGCAGCCCCACGGGTCTAATTACGGGCTTCGCTAGCGTACGTGAATTATATAAGAAAATAGCCGAATGCTTTGATATATCTGAGGAAGATATTTTATACTGCACCCTGAATTCACACAAAGTGGACATGACACGTCTGCTGGGCGGACAGATTGGTCTAGATGATTTTATATTTGCCCATCGCAAGGGACGGGCCAAGGAGATTGAAATCGTCAAGACACAGGACGCTCTGGGTCTGACCATAACCGATAACGGTGCTGGGTACGCGTTCATCAAACGTATCAAAGAAGATTCCATTATCGATCGCATCGAGCATATTTCTGTTGGGGATCACATCGAGAAGCTAAATAACATAAATATGGTTGGTAAGCGTCATTACGAGGTGGCCCGGATGCTAAAGGATATTGCGACGGGTGATACATTTACGTTGCGACTAGTTGAGCCAGTTCGCAGCGGTTTTCAGGGTATCGGACCGCGCACTCAATCTCGAGCATCCGGCTCCTCACCTGGCGGTGGTCTGAATGGTCGCAATTTTGGCACCGGCAGGGAAACGTTGCGCTTCAAGGCCAATGGTAATGCTGAGATCGAACCCAAATTCGATGAAATGACAAGGGCAGGCATTGAGGCCATAAATAATCTATTGGAATCATTTATGGGTATCAACGATACGGAGCTGGCGTCACAGATCTGGGAATTGGCTGACAAGAAGTCTAATTCTATGGACTTTGCTGAGGCCATCGACAGTTCGGATCTGGAATCCTTTGGTTTCACCGATGACTTCATTATAGAACTCTGGGGTGCTATAACGGATGCGCGCCGTAAAAGCAAATAGGAACTAGGAAGCCTTCCAAGCGATCATTAATATAACAAAAACATCATCAGCAGCAACAACTAAAACCAACAAACATTACAATGATAGCATTTTTGTTACAGTAATAAAACCGAACGCTTTACTAATGCAAACAGAAAAAAATAACTACAAATTTTAAATAAAACATTTTCATCAGAGATATTTATATTATTTCTCCTAATCGTTAGCTCGTAGCATAAACATATTTATATATGTTATGTATGTTATATATTATTTGTATGCCCTGCATTTGCCAATTATTTTGTATTTGTTATAATTATATACCTATATATTTAATGCATACAAATTGACAAAAACCTAGCGAGTAGACAAAAAAAATAGAAAGGAAAAAGATTTAATAATATATGATTATATTATTTTGGTACAACTTGTTCAATGTATATAATAATGCATTTGTCTTTTTAGTTATTTACTCTATAAAAATTTATAAATAAAATTAAATTATTGAAAATTGATTTTAAGCACTGCTTGTAGTTTTAACTTTTTTTTTGAAGTTCTTATGATTTGTGGTAAGTGCTTTTAGTTCGTTTTCACGCACTTGTTTCTTTCAGTGTTGTCGTGTAGTATTTATGATTTGGCACTCGGCAACAAAATGTAGATAAATTTTGCGAAAGATCCCATCGAACAAAACAGTGACAAATTTTTGTGCCATACATTTCAATTTTTATTTTTGTTTTTGTTTTTGCGCTTAAGAAGGCCCACGAGCACGTGCGTTTAGACTGTTGGGCGAATTTTCTTGACGGCTACCATTCATACATGTACAAGTATATGCATATAAATGCATACATATGTCAGGTACATACATAGAGCCATTTCCTGTCAACTTACTGAGCGAGCTTTTTGTTCCCTCGTTTTTAAATTCAACAATGAGCATTGCGAGGTCATGATCACATACAAATGTCTGCAACTACTAAATGCCTTTGTGAAATGTACAGCACAGCTGATAAGCACAGTTATAAATAATGTTTTTGTTGTTGCTGATAACGACGTATTTCAAGAAGAAGAGTCAAGACAGAGAGCAAAATCTGCTCGAACAGCTGCTTTCTGCCAAGCAGAACAACAATGTTTTACAAGACTTTCCGGTTTAACAGGTTTTTTCTCAATCAAACAAACCAAACACGAAGCTCTTTTTCTCTTAAGCACGGCGCGCAAAGCGGCGGCTCTCTCCCACTCACACAAACACGTAGAGAGACAGCCACCTAATTTAATTAGCGCAGCCGTTCGGGTAAAAAGAGTCGTTGCTGTCGTCCGAGCGCTCAGTTGTGCAAGCACCGTCGTCGAAGCAAGTTGCCAGTGGAGAAGATCGGTATAGCTAAAGAAAGAAATACCTCTAGCATATGAAACTTGTTAAACTTTTGGTACAGCGTTACATCGAAACTGTGCCAGATTCAAGAAAAAAAAAACTACTAAAATATATATAACTACAAGTGAACTTCTGCAAAATAGAGTAAGACACAACTTGGTTTTGCTAGTTTTTTGTGAAAAAAAGACGAAGAGAAACTAAGGAAACTACAAAAGAAAATAAATATATTTTCAAAGAGGAAGATCCACAAAAAGAAAAACATTGAAGGTAGCGGACACATAAAATTTCCAATATACTATAAACATGTGCAATTCAATGTGATTTTTCTTGGCACACACAACTTTTCGACTTTGTTCTTGTTCAAAACGGCTTGGTTATTTCTTGTTTTAAATTAATGTGTATATGTCTTGAACTTTGATCATGACTCAACACAATTGTCTAAGCAACGACGGCGCGACTAATAAATAAACACAAACATTAAAAATTTGTTTAATACACGTCAATTGGTTTGCCGTTCCCGCTGTTTACGGTGAATTCGCTTTGGATATTTGCACATTTAAATAGCGTCTCGTTTTCGAAGTATCTGTTATAGCTTCCAGTGTGCAAGCTGCAGCTATCTTGCTCCCTCCTCCTGTGGCGAGCTTTTGTATATGCAAGTTTTCATTCGTTTTGTTTTGCTTGTGGCTTTTCGCACGTTGCGTTGCGTTTCGTTGCGTTGTCAGGCTTTTTGTTTGCAGGTGAAAGTAACATCGCAATCGACGCGTGATGGTGGCGTGTTGTCTGCGGTACCATTCAGATGAACTTTATTGAGCTTGTTTCAGCACAAACATCTTATAGCTACATACATGTTACATTTTATTGAAACAAAAGTACATTTTTATCAAAAAATGAAAGCACTTTCGTTATCAAGTACACAACATACAAGTCTAAATACTAGAATAACAAAAGCACTAAAAATATTTGACCATTTCCTTTGTGATAAGCGTTAACAATAATCGCTCAATGATAAAATTCACCTCAGTTGTACATTGACCCTGTCTACTGTTAGACGGCAATATTCTAAACAATCATTATTGTTGATTGCCAAGCTCTTGGTTATAACACGATTTATCTACACATAAAGAAGCTCTTCATTTAATCAACATGTCGCAAGCCTGATAAATACAAAACATATATACTTATACTTTTAAAAATTTACAAATCTATAAATGTCTTCGTATGCGTATGTTTGTTTTGAATGCCGCCTATGAAATCGCGTGATGTTTCCAGTGGCATGAGAAATGAGTAATGAGCTTTAAATGTGTGTGTGTGCTCGTCGATGTTATATTTTTATTACACACATATAAAAGGTTAAAACACGTCACTAGAGCGGCTAACTATCACACCATCTTCTTTTTATCGATATTGCATATACATATATGTATGCACATAGACGTGTATAATTATAAACACAAAGACAAATTGAAAGCTCCGTGGCTAAAGGTTGCCAGCGTTACAGTTTAACTTTGAGTTGACTTTGTGTAACCACGTCTTGCCTTGAACTTCTTGTGGACTTAAAAGCATCTTCGAAGTGAATGCGCTTTGAGTGTCACAATAATTGTGCGGATTTTTAGCTGCATTGCCAATTATAAAGTAAATAATTTTAATAGTAAATGAAATCTAGTTTTGTCAGCACAATCATTATTAAACTAAACAACACATTCAATCAGTAAACAGTCAAACACAGTATCACCAAACAGATTTCACAAATTTCCCTTTCTTTCTTTTATACAATAGTGCGGCGTTGGTATTTGTTTTGCTTGCTTTCGCATTGCTTTAACCTTGACTTTAGGATCTTAGAAGAAGAAGGTACTAGCAAATTGTAAAGTGAGCAACAACAAATTGTAGTTCGAGATATTTGGTCGTTTCTTTCATCTTGTGCGCCAAAGAAAGTTTTTAACGTTTTGCGCCTATTGCACTTGGGCGCTGAATTAAAAGTCTGCAGTGCTTACGTCGAGTTTATTTATAATCATAACGCAAATGGGACTGTAATATATGTTTTTATAAATGTTTTCTATCATTTACAGTTGCCCAAGAATCGATTCAAGAACTGAGCAAACGGCTTGCATACAACAAGTGCAATAAAATGTATTCATATTAAATACGTGCATATCTATACAATTGAAGCCGGAAGAAACACCTATACGTAGTGCGTGAAAAAGAATTGAATCTTAAGCAATATCGATAAACAGTGCAATCGATTGACAAATTACACTCAAAATGAACAGTTTGGTGCGCGTTTTTAGTAATTTACAAGACTTCTACAATGACATCAATGCTGCCACACTGACTGGAGCTATCGATGTGATTGCAGTAGAGCAACCGGATGGCGAATTTTTGTGCTCGCCCTTCCATGTGCGTTTCGGGAAACTGGGTGTTCTACGGAGTCGCGAGAAAGTGGTATGTGAAAATAACCGAATGGTATTGAATGTTATAGATTATTTACTGCAATGATACCGTATTGTTTCCAAACAGGTGGATATTGAGATCAATGGCGCGCCCGTTGACATACAAATGAAACTTGGTGATTCTGGCGAGGCATTCTTTGTGGAAGAATACCAGGAGAATGATGATGACGAATTGCCAGCTAATTTAGCTACTTCACCCATACCAAAGAATTTTCTACAAACGATCGACACCCTCGCTGATATACGCAATGGCGCAGCTGACAAGTAGGTGGTCTCAAAACATAGAAATCTTTATATAATTTGCCGACAGCAGCTAGCTACATAATCAAATCATTATTTGATACCACATTTTAGAACTGCTAGTGAAGACATGCAAATCCCATTGCCAATGCCGCGTCGCAACTCATTTGATCTCTCCAAGGAGGAGCCAAAGGAAATTGTCACTGAGGGCAGCAAGTTTGAGAATCAGGTCTCAGACTATGTGAAGCGCAGGTAGAAACGCTTTCCCCAATAATGTGCAATTTTTTTATATTCGCCCGCTGATCATTGCAATTTTTATTTAAAGACACACTGACAACATGCTGGAGCGTCGAAAGTTGAGTGAGACGCTCAAGGAATATACAACACAGAAGATACGTCAGGAATGGGCCGAACACGAGGAGCTGTTCCAAGACAAAAAACAATCCGAAAAAATGGCCGAGCCCAAGGCCGAACTGGAAACGGAAACCAAGCCTGAACCCGTGCCAGTTATAGAGGTTGTGCAAACACCGTCGCAATCTAAGCTCGAAATACCGGTAGTCACACCAAATGGGATATCAGCAGTAGAAACAGCGACAGTAACGCCCGTAACCATCATACACGAGAACAACAAAGACGACGCCAAAAGCAAGACGAAGAAGCGGCGGAAGAAGTCACAAATGAAAAAGAAGAATTCACAGCGCAAAACTTCCTCTAGCAGCTCTGCTGGCAGCGCTGCTGGCGGTGATGTTACAAATGCAGATGCTCTTTCGATTAACTCGATTCAAGTCAGCAATATTGATGAGGCCGATGTGGTGGCCACCGCTTCTATTTCAATTTCTAACACCAACACAAACTCCTCATCCAATGATGAGCAGGCATCCGGACCACTTTTAACTGCTCACACGGGCAACAACAGTCCGCTTAGCGAGATAAATCATGTAACCACTCCTACGAGCTCAACTCGCCATGACTTGGACATACATTTCTTTAGCGACACAGAGATCACCACGCCCACAAGCATAGGTGCTGGAAGCTCCGGTCGCAACGCGGGTCGTCCATCAACACCTGTACAGAGCGATAGCGAATTAGAGACGACAATGCGTGATAAACGTCACGGTGCCGATGATGAGAACAGCGCTTTATGGAAGTGGGGAGAGTTGCCAACACCGGAGCAGGCTAAGTGCGCAGTTAGTGGCGGGGATGCCCAGCAAAATGAGCGTCACTCTATGTTAAGCAACATGTTCAGTTTTATGAAGCGAGCGAATCGTTTGCGCAAGGAGGGCGCCAACGAAGTGGGAGATATATATCTTTCCGATCTTGATGTTGGCAGTATGGATCCAGAAATGGCAGCACTCTACTTTCCCAGTACCAAATCCAAGGAAAACAAGCAAGCCCAAAACGGTGATGAGGATCGCGAAAGCGGCAATGGCACCAGTCTTCCACATTCGCCCAGCTCGATGGAGGATAATCATAAAAGTTTGGATTCGGACTTCGACGAGAGCAAACAGCTGCCACCACAGAGCAAGAAGTGGGTAGCAGCTATGCAAATACTGTCTCGGGATTATCATAAGTTCATGTCTTTTCAACTGAATTTATATTTAAATAGATATTTGGATTTCGTTGCCATGTCCATGTGCGGCATGCAGGAAAATGGAGCGCCACCAAAAGATGAGGAGTTCGATAGGCAATTGGTCACTTATCCAGATGTAAGTGACTTAATTTAATGCTCTTAGCGAAATTATCGATGATTGCGTAATGAGAACGCGAAATTTTCAAAATTATTGCAATCAAAAGTAATTGGTTTCTCAAATATCGCTGTCATCGATAGTTTTGTAGTCTGTTATTCACGCAATTACCACCGATGCCACCCACAAAACTGCGTTATACAGCACTGCACGCTGCACTAATTAACAAATAAATTTTATTCATGCTTGCCAACCCGCTGGTGTCCCCCTCCTAATTTTCCTGTGTACAGGTGTGCAAAAATCCAAGTATGTTTACATCGCCAAATCTAGTTGTTCGTCTAAATGGCAAATACTACACATGGGCGGCTGCATGCCCTATTGTTATGACAATGATAACATTCCAGAAACAACTAACTGATGTGAGTGTTGAATATTGCTGAGTTCTTATTAGTTTCTACAATGCTTAGGTTCATCTAACTATAATTTGTATATGTTGCTTTCAGGATGCCATAGAGCAGCTCCTCGCACCATCGACTCAAACCGGGGGCGAGGACAAGCCAGAGACTTCACACCAAACGGAACATCCTGGTCAAACCAAACGTTCTTGGTGGAGCTGGCGACGATCTCAGGAGGCTGTGCCTAGTCAAACGAACATCAAAAACCTTAAAAATTCTGCATTATCCAAGGATGAAAAGGGTAAGCTAGTGTTGAACGCAATGCGATTTTAGATATTTGATAATTGTTGGCTATTAATTGTAGATCTGGATCAAACAGCTGTTAGCACACAAACATCACGTCCAAATTCTCCAGACTTAACTGATCCCACTCTTAGCAAGAGTGATTCATTAGCAAATGCCGAAAACACTTCCACTCAGGTAGACAACCTTGAGGAGCTGACCATGGGCTCCAATAAAAGCGATGACTCTAAGGAGCGATTCAAGAAAACTTTGCGTCTCAGTTCATCCGCAATTGTGAGTGTCTCATTTGTAATTATTCTATGCCGTCCTTTCTCTGACCTCAATGTCTCCCTTTGCGTCTACAGAAAAAACTAAATCTTAAAGAGGGCATGAATGAGATCGAGTTCAGTGTAACTACTGCTTATCAGGGCACAACACGCTGCAAGTGCTATTTGTTCCGCTGGAAGCATAACGATAAGGTTGTCATTTCGGATATCGATGGCACCATTACCAAGTCGGATGTCTTGGGCCATATTTTGCCGATGGTAGGCAAGGATTGGGCACAATTGGGCGTCGCTGAACTATTCTCGAAAATTGAACAAAATGGTTATAAGCTACTTTATTTATCGGCACGTGCCATTGGCCAGTCTCGAGTCACACGCGAATATTTGCGTTCGATCAGGCAGGGAAATGTCATGCTACCCGATGGCCCATTGCTATTGAATCCAACTTCATTGATATCTGCTTTTCATCGTGAGGTTATTGAGAAGAAGCCGGAGCAATTTAAGATCGCCTGTTTGTCGGATATACGAGATCTATTCCCGGGAAGGGACCCATTCTATGCCGGTTACGGCAATCGTATTAATGTAAGTTCTTCTTTCCAATATTCCAATTTGATAGTCATTACAGTTTGATCACCTTTGCAGGATGTGTGGGCTTATCGCGCTGTTGGTATACCCATTATGCGCATTTTCACGATCAATACGAAGGGAGAGTTGAAACATGAACTCACCCAAACATTCCAATCATCGTAAGTACCACTTATATCGAATCCATATATACCTGAATGGTTATGGTGTGCTTACCATTGCATTGTTCATCATTACGCCAAGGTTCGCCAGTCTCTTTCATTTGCTTTCTAAACAGCAGTAAAAGCAAACTCATGCCACATCAAAACTCGCAAAGAAAGTCTTGAATTGATTGAAATCGTATTAACCACTTAATGCAACGCTAGGTATCTAAATAGATTGTAGGTATGTATATCTAGGAACTTCATTATTGTAATACAAAAATTCACACAATCAATCGCATTCAATCAAACAATCGCTATCGAAATCCAATGCTAGTTGAGAGTTCAAAAATTCTACTCAAGCCTTTTGGTTGTCAAATTTATAGTGGTTACATCAATCAGTCGCTTGAGGTCGATGAATACTTTCCCCTGCTGATGCATACTGATGAATACGAGTATCGCACTGATGTTTTCGAAGACGAAGAACTTCCCGAAGACCTACAATTCAACAGCGATGATTCATCTACTGAGGATGATAGCGATGCAGTTGATGATTCCGATGAAAATTTGGAGGTCAACAACGGTGATGATGGTCGAAATATTAATTAACATCATTACCATCACCACCACATTGTCTGGGCAGCTTACGTAGCCCAAATGTATTTTAATCAATGGGGAATAAACCCTGAATTGTGATACAATATTTTTGTAGTATTAAGTTTGTATTAGTTGGTAGCATTTTAGTATAGGATAAAGGCTGTGATAGCTGCAGCTCCTAATTTTTATTCTAACGTTTAAGCCAACGGAAGTCACGCAAACAGAAAACCCCACGACATGCAGCTAGTTTCTAAACCTGGCGAATCATTTGATATATCTTAAATAAAAAGTAAAAATTGTTATAGGTTATAAGTTAGTTAAGGCACACACAAATAAACTGTGTACATCTATTGCTTTGGTTCTGCGAATTTTATTATTGCGAGGCAAGTGGCATTAGTTTGAGGTTATGTGGTACATATTAGTTGTTGCATACATTTAGGCGCTGTACCAATGGCATCCACTTATTGTTCGATAGCTTTCGTTGCCCGTACTATTACTTACGGTTATATTTCTATTTTCACAGGTACTGCAGCATGACATACATTGTGGATCAACTGTTTCCGCCAGTAAAACACGACGAGGTTGCTATAGAGTTCTCGAACTTTAACTATTGGCGTGACCCCATACCGGACTTGCCAGAATTGGAAACGGCGCTGGTTCCGCCAAAGAAATTAGACACAGCCACACTGAGACCCATTCCAGAGAAATGAATAATTGATAACCGAATGAAATAAGATACTATTATTATATGTCCATATATATATATTTAAAAAATATTCCCATTTGCTATTGCAGTGAAGCTGTCTGTCGACTTTTTAAGGTAAATGAAAGTTCGCCCCGAAAACACTTTGGTGGGAAAAGGAAAATAGAAGAGAAATGAGAAGAACGATAATTGAACTTAATAAATACGTTTACCTATGTATGAACTATATTAAATTAAAAAGTCAATATTAAGCTTTTACAGCACCCGGAAGTAATTAAGCCTATTATTGCATTTTTGCTTGCATTGAACACATTTAGTTAAATGAATTATTTTTAATACGAAATGAGCGAATTTATTTGCAAAGATCTTTTTTATATATATTTTGTGTTTGCTAATCTATATTGAGCGATTGAAATTCCTGAGCTACTACATTGAAATCTTGTGATTTATAATTAAAAATTAGTTTTGTTTATGCTTATAATTATAATTTTCTGATTATCAGTTAGTGATAATAACTATGATTTTAATATAATGCTGGGCATCAATCTATACTTAAAAGATTCATACAAACTCTGCTTAGCCCAAAACAAAAAAAAGATGAAATCTACTTAAAATGTTTAAATAAAAAATCAAATGCTTTAAACAGTGCAGTAAAACTGTTTTATTTTGCTTTGGTCCTTACGTTGAATAAATCGTTCATGAACTTTACGTGGCCTTTTGTACTGGTTCATTTTTGAATCAGCTTAAGGCTCAGTTCATAGTGAAAGAGTACTAGTTGGAACTGGTGTGCTCGAGGCGGAATTCGAGCTAAATAACGAGGACAAACTAGGCATTATACTACACAGAGAAAATAAGCATGTACTCAAGTTGCAGTGGAAAATTTTCATATGTTGATCATAGACACAATTATTATCATTTGTTGCTGTTGTTGTTACTTTAGCCATTGTCGTCTAGCATGCATACATAAACATGAGAACATTCGAGTAGAAAATCAGTGATTATGGGCAAACCGCCGCGCCGAACAATCAAATCAACGCTAGGCAGCTCAGGTTGAACAATGGGTTGGCGAGGGCGCACTGTGCTGGGGAGAGGTCTTAATGTACGTTCGCCAGCCACATGGGGCAAGTATTTGTCAACGTAATTTTTGCCAATTCAATTAATGCTCATTTAAATCACAGCAGCTGCTGCCCAGGCAACAACTGCAACCGCATCGTTATCGTCAACATGATCATGATGATCATCCCCATCTTCATAATGGGCTTTATCAACATACAAAGCGGCGCAGACTGATAGGCAGACATGAAGAGAGGCTATCAAAGAGATTTGGCATAATTTAAATGATGCAATAACTCGGTATGTAAATGGATTGGAAATTTGTTCCAGAGAACGTCCACATGAAAAGAGTTCCCCAGCTATTCAATGCTGAATATCTTCAAAACGTATACATATAAGTACATATGTGTACCGTACTTGTGTTAAAAAATTCTCTTTAATTTAAGATGCCCCAAAATTGGCCCAATTAAGAGTACCTTTTTTAATATACGTATATTAATTAATTAATTCATAATTTAATGCCAAATAACTAGGTTCCATTAAATTATTAGCTATCTTTTTAAATACCTATGTATATTGTTCAACAGCTCTATATTTGTACGCTTCATTTCTCGCGCATCCAATATGAAGGTAATTAGAGCTTGAGCTGATTTATCCATATATTGAAACTACAGTGAGCTGTATAGAATTAGCTGATTATGATAATGATAATTGGCACGACCGAAGATCATGCCATTGCCAGAGTGCAGTGTATAAGTAATATTAATACATGCCTTAGTTAAAAGCCTCTCTTTAAAGGCGAGTTTAAATTTTCCAAATCCAATTGAAATTTCATGTCGACTCAATTGAAGACCCTCCACCAACAACCCCCGATTGCGTTCGGCTTACCGATGGGGGTGGGCCGAGCCGAAGCACTTGCCGGGCGTACGGTCTCCGAATTGTATAAAAACCGCAGCAATGGGGCAGTCAATCATTAGTCTCTACTCTGGTGCTCGCACAGCAAGCAAACTAATCTAAAGCCAAATAAAAAAAAATCCTGCAAACATGAAGAACGCCGTTGCAATTCTCCTCTGTGCCTTGATCGGCATGGTAAGTGTGCTTATCCAACATTTTTAAGATAAGGTTAAAGGAGATTTGATCATCTGTACAGGCCTATGCCTCTGAGTACAAGCTGCGCACCGCCGAGGATCTCCAGAAGGTGCGTAAGGAGTGCGCTGAGGCCAACAAAGTGTCCGAGGCCCTGGTTGCAAAGTACAAGACCTTCGAGTATCCCGACGATGAAATCACTCGCAACTACATTAAGTGCATATTCAACAAATTCGACCTGTTTGATGACACCAAGGGCTTCAAGGTCGACAATCTGGTAGCACAGCTTGGACAGGGCCGCGAGGACAAGACTCAGCTGAAGACGGATGTGGAGAAGTGCGCCGATAAGAACGAACAGAAGTCTCCCGCCAGTGCCTGGGCCTATCGCGGCTTCAAGTGCTTCCTCAGCAAGAACCTACCTTTGGTGCAGGCTGCCATCCAAAAGAAGAACTAAGCCTTGCCGGCACCACGCCGAGGATACCTGTCACGCATACGCTGGCAGCGCCTCAAGGATCAGCAGTTCAATGCTCTACCACATCCTGTGTATTTGCTGCATTTTGTTCAATTCAAATAAAACCGTATTTTAGCGTGTTTAAGCCCATGTCAACTTTATTTGTATTTCTGATTTAAAACATGCTACATTATAGGATAGATTTATGGTATATATATAGAAATATATATATATATATATTTTTTTTTTTGTAATAGTACATAACACCATTCCGGGAATCGGTAAATATTACATTTTCTCCAGCTCGCCTCCTCCACGCATCGCCTCTGTATCCCAAACCTTGTCCCACCCAAAGGAAAGGCATTGAAAACTTGTTTAATTCGTTTATATTTCTTCATCTTTTCGCTTCTTATCAAATTTCTTGTATACTATTATGTATATATGTTTTTTCGGAAACTTCCAAGATTTTCTAATTGTCTTGATTTTTTTTTTTGCTTTAGTTTTATTTTGTAGTGTTTTCATCTTTTCCTTGTCTGTTCTCTTTTTTCTTATTTTTTGTATGCATTTTGTCCTCTTCTTTTTGTTTTCTCCATCTTTCGAAATTCTTTTCATTGTTTTATTTTTCTCCTTTTTTATTCTTTCCAACAGTTTTTTTTTTCTTCTTTTTTCTTTTGCGGTTTGCACAGGCATTCGATTATATATTAATATATATATATAGTTTGTATGAAAAATTAAAAAGTGTGATAAAGGGGTGTTTGTGGTGTTGGGTGCTTCAAAAAACATTATAGCCAAGAAAGGTTTTTCATTTTTTCCTTGTCGATTTGCATTTTATTCGTTCATCATTTTTTTTTTGCGCCTTTTTTATTTTTATATTTTTTGTTGGTACTGTTGTTTTTTTTTTCTTATTATTTCTATGCATATTTTTTGTTGGCGTTCTCTTGCATTCTTTTTTTTTTAATATATATAATAGCAAAGAAGTTTGGCAATAAAATGTTTTTTGAAATTATATATTTAAAAAAATCTGAAATCAAACATTTATTGGATTAAAGAAATATGTTAAAATAAAACTAGGCAGATTTTTCATTTATCAAGTTTTTTTTTACTTTATAGAGATCGGACAGACAGCAGAAGGCTCGGGATTAAGAGTAAACGGACGATTTCATATTAACAATCAGGTATGTTCACTCTATAGAAGACGTACTATACGATTTCAGAAATAGAAAGAAATGCAATATTTGCTGTATTCGGAGGCTCATCTAAAAACGGACCGGATATATAAATGACTACATTCTTTAAGAATCTCTTTGATCCCCGAATTGAGAAGAATGACTAGTCTTGTGTTTAGCGGCTTATCTAAAAATGGATTGAAGGTCCCCGAGAGGAGAAAGAGGAACTTACTCGATAAGTTCGGTAGACGTGCAGAGTGGACATAACTCTAACATTTAATCACTCATTCATTGTACGAAATAATCGCATACAATTGTTGTAATTTTAGATAATCAGTCAACTTACCTTACAATAAGTTAGTTAAGAGAACAATCATCAATACGGTGTATAATAGTTGGCCCGACCGCGGTAACCTCTTCTGAATCGAAAAACAGACCGGAATTAGCCATGTAATAAATGTAAATTTATCTGTGATATGGCTTACATTGCGCGTCGAGCTCCTCGGAAGGTAGAGTGACAGCATGCGCGTGAGACACGAGCTCCTCGGCCGCGAAAAGTGCCACGGGCAAAGCGGTTTGTGGTAGACAGTCCGGGACGGTTGGTGCGCTTCGACATGACCTAGGTGAATAAAACATAGGTGCGGTTTATAAGACTGCCTAGATACAATTTATATGTAGTTTATCAAAGTACCTTTATTTGACGTCCTCTGAAGAGCGTTTCGTTCATGGCCAATGCTGTTTCCACGTACTCCTTGGAGCCAAATTCAATGTAGGCAAAACCTTTGGGATGTCCATCAGCCTTATTGCATAATATAGTTACGCGATTGATGGTGCCGCAGCCATGAAAATGGGCCTCCAGCTCCTCGGCAGATGCGCCATAGTCCACATTGCCCACATATACAGACCTTGTGTCAATCTCCTGTTTCTCTTCAAGTGAAAGCGGTACAGTGGCCAAACCGGTTGTCGAACCGCCAGCCATTTGTTTGTCTACCTCTGATTGCATTTGCTTAATTTTTTCAGCCTCCTCCTCCATTTCTTTGACTCGGGCCTTAATAGCCTCTAGTTCTGGGTCTATTTGCATACTGCTTTCCTCCTTAAGAATTTGGTAAACAATTTTAAACTTTTAGTTACAGATTTATTAATAACATAAATGTATGCCAAAAATGCACTGTATTTAAGCCAATTCCAAGCGTGTTTAAGGAGAAGACGCTGCGAAAATGGCTACCGCTTTGTTTTGCGAGCTTTGAGCACAAAAAGCTTTTTCCGCGAATTTCAATGCTTTGGCATTCAGAGTGAGAACTGGTTTATTGGCGCCCAACGCTTACCTCTGTTTCAATCGTAACTGCAGTCT
This sequence comes from Drosophila pachea, assembly GCA_020883565.1. Lineage (NCBI taxonomy): Eukaryota > Metazoa > Arthropoda > Insecta > Diptera > Drosophilidae > Drosophila > Drosophila pachea. Next base: position 6,339,276 of record JABVZX010000001.1, read on the forward strand.
CCTGTTCACCGTTTGTCTCATCCAGAGACTCCAAGAGCTGATCCTCGTTTAAAGTAATATCTTCATCTGCCATTACTATATTGCTATTCTTATATATTTGTTAAGAGTTTTGAACTTTGGTGTTTTGTTTATGTTTACTAAGCTTAACTTGGTCGCTTAAAAGCTTACAGCGGCACTGCAGTAGTTATCGATATTTGCAATTCACTGCAAAAGAGAATAGATAGAAGAGCACACGAAAATTCGATTAATTGGGCATGCCCAAAGAGAGTTACTCTTGATGAAAAATCTACGTGTCAACGGATTTTATTTTTCGCGTTATTGCTTGCTTAAATTGAAGGCGGGTAATACGCATCACAAATAAACAGACATTACAATTTCCGCGCAAAATTTTAATATTTTTCCAGCACTTACGTCAAAATACAAGGCAACGCGCTGCTGCTGACGTTTCTGCATTCGCTCAAAATGGCCGCTACAAAGTGATAATCCGCACGCTACGAAAAACGGAAATAATACCGTCTAAATACTAATTTTCATAATTCTCTGGATACGCGGCAATAATTCTATTCTATTGACACTTTCAGACATTTAAAGCAGCAGTTACCCTTACTAATATTTCCTTATTTACAATTACACGACACTTTTCACAGAAACAATTTTGTAAACCCAAAAAACGCAGCGAAAATAAATTCGCCTCGGTTCTAGAGGCGGCGTACTGATATAATCGATTACAATGAACGTTATCGATAGTATTTATCTTGTGCTCCATTAATATTCCATTTCTTTTATCATGAACGATTCGGACTCTGAATACGAAGAAACCGAATATTTGGTGTATGCGGACTTTAAAAATCATCTCGCACCGCATCAACTAAAACATGAGGATGCTGCAATTCGCATAATTGCCATAGAGAGCGATACTCCCATGGCAGAGATCAATGGCAATATATTCAAAGGTTTATCGTGCAAAATTCAGCGTGTTGCTTGTATATTTTTGAACGGTTTACTAAAAATCCTCAATTTGCAGGTACCTATGACATGGCAATAGGCACCAATGTGTTTTTTGAAAAAGATACAAACAGCGTATTTGGTGACCCACTTTATGAGCCCGTTTGTCGACAACAATACAAATACGTAAATAAATCCGACAAAGTTATCACTTTCGATAGAGTTTATGTTGAGAATATTCCACAAGAAATTAAATCAGAAGAGGAACAACAACAAACGGATCAGAAACCACATTCTCTTAAGCTCAATATTAGCTATAAAGAAGCAATCGAAAAATTCGGTGAAGAACAGTAACAAAAGTAACAAAATGGAGAACGTACTAGAGCCCCCACAACCACCAATAAACCTACGCCAATTTTTAGAATATTATTCAAAGAAGCTTACCACTCCAGACCCGATGAACTCTCACAACGAGCCCTTCTATTTTGCATCAAAATCGCCTGTTTCAGAAGATATAGAAGCCAGCTGTTCCCTGCAATTACTTGCTGCACCGGACGACAACCTCATTAACACTTTTGAACCAGGTGCCGAAATACAACGTCCTAACATTACAAAACCACAAATGGATCGTTATGTACCCAAAACATACACAGCCATCCAAGAGCATAAGGCTAAGTCCCGACGGAATCCATTCACCCGTACACAATATAGTTACCGTCTGATAGCTGAATCGGCTGCTAATGGTGATTTGCCAATGATGTGCACTCTCGACGAATTTGAGCTAGAACTAACGGTACGCTTCTATCGACCACCACGTGCAGCGCATCGTGGATTCAAAGTGGAGCGCCCTGTCTTTGCCGAAGAGTTCGTGTGTCTGGGAAGTAATTATCTGACAGAGCTGCGGGACAAAATCTGCTGCATATGTAATGGCAAACGATTTGTAGATGTTAGTGACAACCCTGAAGCACCCTTACCAGTACTGGAGACGAATCCTGGTTACTTCTTTATTAACGGCGTATTCTATAATGATACACGCAATTCCGATAATTGTGACTACTCTCGCACAGTGCTCGATTGGGCGCGTAACGCAATTGGTGTACAGGATGAGGAATTCACTGTGGCTTCCATGGAGACAACTCGCTTCATAGATCTGACAGTTAGCTTGGGCGCACCAGTACAGTATCTGCATCATGGTAACTGCGAACATTTGTTCGTATTCTCCCAGGTAGAGGTGTTAAGGCCATACAGCAAATATGTTAATCGCAGTCTGTATCCAGTCATGCGCGCATTCAATACCTTTAATAGACGGACATGCTACATGTGCGGCCTTCGTAGCTATCATTTTATTGTGGAACAGTCGCGCAGGCAACTACACGATCCATCCTACCTGTGTCGCAGTTGCTTCTACAGCTTCTATTACGTCGATGGCAAAAAATTGGGTGAATTTAAAGCCTATCGCATTTACGACCTAACGGATCGATCGGAGGACGAATGTCAGCCGCGGGAAGTGATGGATAGGAACAGCAGCAGTGACGATAACACCGATTTGGACGAAGCCAGTTAAGAAAACATGTAAATATATATGTATATATTCATTTAATTTTCGATAAAATATATGCAAACATAAATTACATTAATGTTTCTGTTAAACGAATGATAATATATAATGTAACAATAATTAAACGTATTTGCTGCCTAGTTAAATAGATTAGGAGCAGAAAGTTTTCAGATTATGAATCAAATGCATAGATAACACAAATATTTTGAGCTTATGTATTACTTTAATTTTTACAAAATACTCTGGTTTAGGGAGCTTCACATACATATTATATATGTACATATACATATATTCATATAAATTAGTATCAGTATGAAATAGGTGTACAGACTTTGACCAAGACCGATGGAAAACGAGTTAATAGACTAATTTTGGCCAACAACATATGTGTACTCTATGTATGCATAATAGAATACAAATACACTTAATACAGTTAATAGATAAAAAACATGCATATATGCAAGGTATATTATGTTATATATGTATATAGTATCAATTTCTTTCTTGTGCGTAGTTTAATTGCTTGTGTACAAATGCATTGAAACACTAGTCGCTCATCCTGTGTGTGTGATAGTTTATTTGCTCGTTCTCAAGTCGAAGATTACGAACAAGCAATATATATTTATATATATATATATATGTAACTAACTGCTGGCAGTGCCGTTAATTGTGTAGCTGCCTCTTAACCTCTTTGGTTTTTTACACTGTGCTCTTCACTAGGATTTAAAGCTAATACCAGGCACTGGGCAATGCGCCTAGCTTTGAAATACCAATTCACGCTCAACGGACAAATATTCGAGCATTTGGGCCGGCACTGGTAGACGGGCCAACTCGGCGGCCGTCATTTGTCTCTGTAGCACACGCCGACATAGATCCTGCAGCTTGGGCATGTTTGAGTAACGACTTAATGGATATTTAAGTATCACTGGAAATGGTGGCTGCATTTCGTTTGGCACCTTCACAAAGCATATGAAATTATCATTTGTGCAGCGATGCAAAATGTCCTCAATCATTTCAACGATTGACTCATATTTTAATTCCTCGAAATGCCAAAAATTCTCTCGATATTCAAGGCGATAGTGGAGTGTCACATTCAAAATTCGGAAGCTGAGCGTAAATTGGGACCCGCTTGACTCAGAATCTCTTACCAAAAACGAGCCGGTGGACTTATCGCTTAGCTGGCGCTGAGAATCGCGTCGCGAAATCTCGCCCCAGTACCACACTTGACTGCAAACAAGAACAACAACAATATTAGTCATCATGCTCATCATAAATCACAGAACAGGTTTACACATACTTGAGCATTTCTGAACAGGCCTTGTACATGACCTCATTTGGCGAATCCTGTCGCTCCAGCCATTTTTTGCGGATGAAACGCATGTAGTCATGTGTGAATGGTAATGTTGGCTCCACTCGTATGGGAGGTGCTAAGAATTCATACATGGCATCTGTAGTGCCGCCATCACAATCACAATCATCACCCATGGAGTGCCAGTTACGTAGTGCAGTGAGCCCTAGACCCATCTTTTTGCGTATGCGAGAAAACATGTTCTTTTTATCCTTACGTTTGCGTTGAGTTCCACCCAGACTGTTGCTATTGCTAACGGATGCAGCTGAACTGGAACTGGCCTCCAGAGTACCGCCAAAGGGCTCATTATTGTTATTTTGCAATTGCACCGAATGTGAACCGGCTGCAACTGTTGAACTCGAGCTGGCCAGCGCTGAATCCGATTTTTTTCGCCTGGTTAGCGAATGAAACCAGCTGCGCTTCTCTTTTGTGACGGAGGTTGTACTTGAGTCTACGTACCGTATTAATGTATAATTAGCAATTAGAGTTAAATGATAGAAAAACTATTACTATACTCTGATAAGGCTTTTTTAATTAACCAGACAGTGGATTAAGTTGAAAAGTCAATGTACTTACTTTGTTGTTCGCTGCCGGTATCTAGCATTCCTTCGCTGCCAGCATTTCTTGGGCGATTTCTGGCTATACAGCCTGTCGAAGTATGCGCTGTTGAACTCCCACTCGCATTGCCCTCAGCAGCACCTTGGCCTTGGTTTTGGCTTCGAGCATTTGTGATATTCTCGCCGTTACTCATATTGACCAATTGCCCAGCTAGTGTTTCGGTTGATACATTCGTTTGGTTATCACATAATTACAATTAATAGGAATCCTGATGGCTAAGCGTAAATTTATTATATTATTATAAGAAACTATTTGTTTTCGTTTTCGTTAGAGTAGTATACAAGAAGTGGAAGGGCCTTCAGTGAGGGATGTTAAATTTATCGATACTTGGTGAGTAAAATATTATTATTGGGGCTACTTGACTTGATGATACTCTTTAACAAAATATTTTAGTGATAGGTTTGGGTATATTTCATAAGCATTTAGTCATCAGGATTCGCCTACAAGGGGATCCGCATTAAGCTACATAATAAGAATAACAATTTTCTTGCATTTTTGCTTGTAATGGCAAATATGCGAAAATTGTTGCTCGATGAATATTTATTAATCGATAGCAGTCTTTAGGTCCGTCTTTTCATATACAATTTTGTTCTCTGTTTTCAAGAGGACTACAAATTTAAAATGCATAATTTTCCCATCAAGTTGGATTTGTCCAACTTTTTCAGTGATGAACGTAGGTGTTCTTTGATTTTAATCGATATAACATGGGATAATGTCAAGGATCTACAGGAACACATTCAAAAACTCTTTAATCTGGTCAGTTCGCTTTTGTTTCATGGTATGTTTTATTTAACAAAATAAGGTTTTTACAGGAGGACATAAGCTTGTTAACCGCCGATGATTGTTATGTGCCTCCAATGGAGTCTATTAAAGTAATTAGGTCAATGCAATCGCTTAAAGCTTTCCAATTGCATTTAATCAGCCCCAATATCAACAGTAAGGTAGAAAGAAGTAAAAAGCGTAAGAATCGTTCAATTGATGAGTTTTCGAGCTCCACTCCTAATCTACCTAAACGTTCCAAGTGTAAAAACGGAAGCAACGATGAACTCGCATTTGGGGATCCTGTTCGAAACGCACACTCTTCAGTTGATTGCAGCAAAAAGCAAGTTAAGGAAAAGCGAAGGGCGTGTACTCTTACTGAATTAAATATTGGTGATTTAAACGAGAGCAACACAGACTTTGACAAGAGTCAAGCTTCGATCTCTGGGAACACCACACGAAGTCAATCTAATCGATCCACAATAAAATCCAGCAGCTTCAATAAACCAAGTGTGTCGAACAACCACATCATATACAACGATGATGATGAAGAGGAGGAGGAGAACTTGCCCGTAGATGTTACAGCAACAGAGAGAAGTTCTCAGTTAAAGCCAGTCGCGCAGGAAGTCAAATTTCGCTGTCAACTAATGGAGTTGGACTCTAATACTGTGCGTGTGTTTAAGCTGCCATCACGCAAACCAGAGCCTATTCAGATCTTGGAGGAGATATTGATTCCAGCAAGGAAAACAGATCCGGTTGTAGAAAAAGAAGTTATCCTGCCGCCTGCAGCAAATGGAGTTATCCTGCCGCCTGCAGCAAATGAAGTTATCATGCCGCCTGCAGCAAATGAAGTTATCCTGTCGCCTGCAGCAAAAGAAGTTCTCCTACCGCCTGCTGCAAAAGATGACAAACCTCAGGCGGACACCATTGTAGTATCGACAGGAGTTGAACCCGTTGAAGCTAATATTGAACAAACAAAAACACCAGTTTTATTGCCTAAGCTTCCAACAGACTCTTCGAAAGTTGAGCAAGATTCACAAGCGATTCAGGATTGTTCAGTTTCCGATGAGCCAACACACAGTCTTTTAGACTCTGACTCTGACGATGATGTTATGTTGTTGGGCGAAACAAACTTCTATGAATATGATTCGGATGTGCAAGCAGTGCCATTAAAGGACGAATCGTCTGATATTATTAGTGGTATGTTGCAGAATGCAGCCCCTTTAGAGAATTTGCCGAATGCCGGCGATACAATTATTTTTAAATTGCCAAAAACCAAAGGAGCGAAAAAACCAACGTCAACGACGAATTACATTGTCGGCACCTGCTCATACGTCAATAGGCGCACAAAAACCCTGAGCATTTCACTAATAAGTACGTAAATTGTAGGAAATCGAAACCCTGCAATAATTTACTACATTTTACATTACATTTTCAGCATTTTCCGACGATGCATCACGCTTTTTGCAACAGTATTCAAACAGCATAGATGAATCTTCGGATAGCTTGTCCTCTATAAAGATAAACTATAGAGATCTAACTGATGCTAAGGTAGTTGTAGCCTCTGTGGATTAACAAAAAGGATCACTTTACATTTTCATTTTCTTTATTTTTTTTTTTTTTTTTTTTGAAAAATGATCAAATATCAGAAATGTAATTAAAAATTACTCATCCGGTGAATGATTTAGACTATATATTTATTAATTTTCTCAAATAATTCATCGGCGTTCTCTGCTGTCTTGACTCGTATCAGCATGGACATTGCTTTGCATTCCTCCGGGGTTGGTAAGCATACCATCATAACGTTGTTCTTGCCCATGCGCTGGCATGGCAGGCCTTTGGGCAAAATCAGGTTTACTAATATATTACCCAGATTGGTATCGGCTCGAACAAGCATTTGCATCTTCTCTGTATCCTTGACCGGTTTCAAATACAAGGTGCCCGTACCGCGTTCAATGAACTCCTTATTCTTTTTCACAAACACTTTGCAGCGCATCGAGAAAACAGCATCTTCCTCAACCACCTATAGATTGATATAGAGATGGTTTATCTCTAAATAAAACGGATTGTTTGAAATCTTCAATACTTTAACATTACCTTGTTGAAAGTTACTTCAGGTGGACAATCCTCGTCTTGTTCCTCTGTCGGCGCTTCGCTTCCAACATTAGAATCAACTGAAGATATTTTGATGCCGTTAGAATTGAGGAAGTTACCAAAACGAGGTTTATCGTCAGATTTCACGCCAAAGCTAAAGCCATTCGATGTTTGGGCAGAAGGGCTTTTATACGTCGATGCGCTTTCACCATCGGAAACGACTTCCTCGGTTTTATTTGCTGCAGGCGTTAATGGCTGCTTTCTGAAACTGAATATGTTAGCTGCTGTCGATGCGGTGCTGGACGTTGCCTCCGACCTTGTGGCTGTGCTGAGAGGATTGTTTACGTTGGGGAGGCTGAAGAAAGTCGTTGGTGCGGTGGTTGTGGTTGTTGTTGAAGTTTTTAACGGTGGTGATGTATTAGCTTCAACCTTAAAGTCCTTAAGCAATTCCCTTGCATGTTCGTTGTAGCTATCGAATACTGGAGTCAGTATACAATACGGATTGGCTTCCATATGATCTTGCAGAAATTCCATTACGGCCCTATTCAATTCAGCGACATTCTCACGATATTCCGACGAATTTTCTGTTACTGGCTCGTTTTTTTCTGCGGTTGCGCCAGAATTGATCGGGGTTCCAGTTGGTTGGGGCGATGGATTGGCGTCCTCAGTAGCTAATACATTACCAAAAATGTTTGTTGTTGGGGTCGCTCCTTCATTTATGTTACTACAACCATCGCTTAATCCAGCATTTGTGGATAAACTTGTTTCGCGTTTTGATACTTTCGCTGAAGTTGACGTGGCAACAGTTTCTTCGCCGGTGGATTTTGAATTTAGCGAACTAACAGGCGAGTTTCCAGTCGAGGGCGCAGAAGATATGTTAGACAGGAATGCAAATGGAGTATTGCCGCTTGCGGTTGTTGTGGGTTTAGCAAAACCTATATAATGAACATATGTGACCAATAAAGTAAATACATTTAGAATATTTGAAAATACCTGAAAACCCGCTAAATACACTTTTATTGGAAGTATCTGCCGCATCCTCGCCTCTTCTGTCGGAAATAGCGCTGCGTCTTGTGGCTTGCTTGATAGCGCGTGCCTTTAGTTCTTCTGGCGGAGCTTTGCGAAAAATTCCGCGTTCCTGCGGTTCTTCCGCTTGATCCCAATTATCGTGATTAAGATCAGTTGTGGCTTGCCGTTTGCCTGCCATTTATTCTTAATGCTTATTAAAAATGTTTAATGAATGTATTGAAAGTTCAGTAATGCGTGAACAAAAACTGGTTCATCAAAATTGCATTTGGTTCTTTTTTCCTTCGAAGAACTAATATAGCGAAATTTTAAATCTGCTTATCGATAAGTCACATTTCTGCAGTAAATACAGTAAATAATAATTAATTACACGTGCTTCACATTTCTTAGACAATATGTTCAAATTTCATTTATTCACATTCGGTTCAACGCATCCAGCCCTGCAATATATTCCCACATCTTAGGCTATACGATGTTTGTACGTTGGCATTTTTAGTACTTTTTTAAAAATGGTGTCGAGACAACACTGTGACATTGTGTGCGACATCGACGACGCCAGCAGAGTAGCAAAAATTGCAATATTAATAATAGCTAATGAAATCTTCAGTTTGGGTTCGTCTAAGATAAATTAATAAAAAACGTTGTAGATTAGACTTGATTGTTATAAATAATTGATCAGTGTTAGCAATGTGACAAACAATTGTAGGGTGTAAATATACGCGGCGCATTTCTCTACTACTGTAACATTAATTGCGCTTCGACTGCGACTGCGACTGCGACTGGAATTTTGCTGCAAGATGAGTCGATCAGGTGGCGCGCCTAAAAAATGTACGATAAGTTGCAAAGACTGTATACGTAAATTAACTGTGTAACGGCAAAATGTGTAAAATTGTGTAAAATCGAAAGCAATAACGTGAAAAAGGCAAAGAATAATAAGTGCTCTCATAAAGACGTACGCGCTAACAGCAATACTAATACACACGCACTCTGACGCACGCATACGTTTATATACACGGGATGAACACGAAGCGAACGTATCGTAAAAGTTGTCGTTGTTATCCTGCCTGTTCCAGCCCTGTCGTGTGATCCTTTATTGTTGCCGTCTGCTGCTACAATTCAAAAAAGGCATACAAATACATTCGTCGTGGTTGAGTCGGGTTTCTGCTTTGACTTGCAGTTGTCGTTTCACATTTAGTTGTTGTTGCATGGGTGTCCTTGAAGTTCGTTTTTGCCCGTTGTACTGTGTTCGGTGTGTGCAAAACTAAAAAAGAAAAACGTAGATACAAAAACTGTGCCCAGTAGTAGAAACACAATAACAATATCAAAATGCCGCCAGCTTTAATTGGTATATCCGAGTTTGTAGAGGAGACGCGCGATGATTACAATTCACCGACCACCTCCACCTTTGCATCCCGTATGCCGGATTGCCGTCAAACGATTAGCATTTTAGAAGAGGTAAGCATTCACTCACTCTTCTTTTTTTTCTTTCTTATTCTCACTTTGACTACAATCACGTAAGTTCAAGGTAGCTAATCAATGATCCAGTGCTATAAATTGCATGGAAACACACACATTGTTGTTTTTATAGTTGTACCATGTAGTCTCCCCCACATAAGCGAAAATTGTTTATTATGTATTTTTTATTTTTTAGTGTGAGGCGTAGGGAAAGCTGAAAGGTATTGCATTAGAATGGCTCTGCGCCAATAAACCCCGCAGCCGAGTCGACCCTCTCTCTATCGCTTGTTTCATTTACGAGGCTGCCATACAATTTGCATCTATGATGACGCCGTCGTTGGCGGCAGAAGCGGTGGAGCAATTGCAGGTGGTTTCTTCTTTTGCGTCCATTAAAAGTCATAAATAATGAAAGTACATATTCTGAAATCAATGCAGCTGGGTCGCCGTGTTTCATTCCCCCTAATATCCCCTTTCCTCGTTGCCGTTCGAGAACGTAATATTTTATTTTTAGCCATTGCAGCTGCTGTTACTCCCCATAAAAAACACATACAAACATATACAACAGAGGCATGCACGCATATAAATTCATTGGCGCTGCTGCTTAAGATAAGGCTAGTGCGGGCGGAAAGGCGCTTGATAATGCACATGGCATATGGCGGCATATATGTCGCATATTCAGCTTAATGCTGTCGGTCGCATGCCTGTGATCGCGACTTATCAATCATGTAACCATAATATAGGTGCGCCCACATTTCATTTCGCATGAAATGCTTTAGCTGTTCCCTAAAATATATATCGCTCTGCGCTCAGATTTTTTCCCTAAAATTAGCCTGTATGATCACAGGGGTTTGCAATTTAATATTAGTTACATGAGCGAGACGGGATTGTGTTACATTTATTCGAAGCTTTTTAATATTAATTTCAATAATTCACTTAATTACTGCCTAGCCACACCGTGCACAGTATTTAATATGAGATTTCCTAGACCAAGCAAATATGATCGTTAAATAGAACAACTCTGACGAATGTTTGGCAGAAAATAAACTACTTAATATTTAATTTTACTGATGGACGACCCAGAAAACCAAGGCAAATCAATAAACGAGCCCGTAAGACACACCTTTCATTCCATTTTCGTATTAGTCTTGGCACTGCCCAAAAATAGAATCGTTCTTCA
>JABVZX010000001.1:6350405-6365182 GCA_020883565.1 Drosophila pachea
TTAAATCCTAACACACAATAGGAGTATTATATACAAGCCAGCATGTTCATAACATGTATTTGTATAATAATATGAATATAATGCGGATTTCGGTTAAAAAAGCAACTTGACCAGACCTTTTTTTTTTATAAGAACTTCATCTTTTGTTATCAAGACACAACGAAATAACAGAAAAAAAATTATGAATAAAAAAATACTTGGACGCTAGAAAGAGAAAAGGAAACCAGTTGCCGCCGGATTGACCAACTTAATTTGTTATTGTTCTTAGCAATTTGCGCTGCGAATATTTGCCATATATTATATTAGCACGCTTTAAACCTCTTCGCAGTTCACTTATCGCAAAGTCCACTCATTCTTTCTTTTATAAGTATTATTATTATTGTTCTAACAGAAATATCTGCGGTATAAAATGGCAATCGCAGATTGATTTCCCGTTTATTATCAATACTATCTTTATCTAATCATTGATTCCACTTTATAATTTGTATTTTGGTGGAAGAATTTCTGCGTAATCTTGCATTGAATCCTCATCGTAGCTCGCTTAATTTAAGGAGAAATTCTTTAGTTTAAAACTATTGTTAAACTTATTTCAATTTCATAGTACAGACACTGATTGTTAGCGTCACTAATTCAATGAAATGAATTAATATTAATTGAAAAGTCAAGAGGTTAAACAAGTCAGTCAAGTGCATGGAAATTTCATGGGGCTTGTGTGATGGGGCACTTCCAAGCAGCAGCCTCAGTTAAAAGTGCATCATTTCAATTAAGAGACACATTTCACATAAATTGTTTATGTTACATAAGAGCAGCGATAAGATTATATTTTCTACATTAATTCTTACTCTTTCGCTTTATAGCGTCTGGAATTTGATCGCGAGGGTCTTACCAAACTGAAGAAGGCCGTCAAGGCCATACATAACTCTGGCAATAGTAAGTGTCATATGTATATACATTTGATTCTCTATTCATAAACCTTTTTTTTTTATTCAGCTCATGTGGATAATGAAATGTTCATGGTGCGGGCGCTGGAGCGCCTGGGCGGCAAGGTCATTGATCAGGATGAGCCCGATATTGGGGCCGCGTTTCTCAAGTTCTCTGTGGTCACCAAAGAGCTCAGTGCTCTTATGAAAACACTGGTAAGCAATGCAACATATGCTAGCTCTTTCTTATTGCTTTTCATTTTCATTGGGAGGGAGGGGAAGAAGCTCTTAAAGTTTACGTTGTTGATGCAATGAGCAATAGAAAAGCGAGTTTACAACTTGCACTGAGTATAGTATAAAATTCAAAGTTACTCATGAAACTTAACTTGTTGTCCCACTTTCAATGACAGATGCAAAATATCAACAACATTGTCATGTTTCCGGTGGACTCAATGCTAAAGAGCGAGCTACGCGGCGTTAAGGGCGATATGAAGCGTCCATTTGATAAAGCAGCCAAAGATTACGAAGCCAAGTTTATCAAAATCGAGAAGGAGAAAAAGGCTCAGGCCAAGGAGGCAGGCATGGTCCGTACAGAGATTGATGCTGCTGTTGTTGCCGATGAAATGGAAAAGGAGCGTCGACTATATCAACTGCAGACTTGCGAATACCTACTCAAATACAAAGAGATCAAAACTAAAACTGGCATTGAGTTGTTGCAGCATTTCATCGAGTATTATCACGCGCTGAATAAGTGAGTTTTACGTTTGTTTGCTTTTGGGCCGGACTATGTCAGCCAGATGTCATGAGCTGCATGCTAATTTATCATTTGCTTTTGTTTACTGTTTATTGTGTCCGCATTTATATAACGCGAGTCATTGGCATTGCAGTTACTTCAAAGATGGCTTACAAACGATTGAACACTTCGGCACGTACATTGGCGATCTCAGCGATAAGTTGCATTTGATCAAGCAGAAGCAGGACGAGGACAGGCGCAGTTTGTTAGATCTGCGAGCATTGTTGCGGACCACACCGGATTTCGAAAGGGTCGATAATGTGCCAGCATCAGAGAATCGTAGCGGTGGTGGAGCGGGTGCCGGTTATTCTCTCCATCAGTTACAGGGTGACAAACATCATGGCGTGACTCGGCAGGGTCATTTGCTCAAGAAGAGCGAGGGTAAGGTGCGGCGTGTGTGGCAGAAGCGTCGATGTCGTGTGACCAGCGATGGATTCTTGGACATTTTTCATGCGGACGAATCGAAGCCGCCGACAAGAGTCAATCTGCTCACGTGCCAGATTAAACCTGTACCAGATGATAAGCGTGGCTTTGATCTCATCAGCTGTAAGTGCCTAACGCACAAATCTAAATAGTTTCATTCATTAATTTTCCCTTTTCTGCCTTAGATAATCGCCCATATCATTTTCAAGCGGAGGATGAATCGGACCAGAAGGCGTGGATGGCTGTATTAGTTAATTGCAAGGAAAAGGCCTTGACTAAGGCATTCCAGCATGCTAATCCCCAGATGAGCCCTAGCTTAGTTGAACTGCAAAAGACAGTGATTCGCTACGTGCAATTGTTGCCGGGCAACGATCGTTGCTGCGATTGTGGATCACGCAATGATGTTACCTGGATTAGCTTAAACTTTGGCATACTCGTATGCATACAATGTTCGGGCGTCCATCGGGATCTGGGCGTGCATCATTCGCGTATCCAAAGCCTTACGCTGGACAATCTAACTACAGCAAATCTTTTGATAGCACGGGCCATGGGTAATAGCACGCTAAATGATATTATGGAGGCGAAGCTCGGCAGGGGGAAGCTTAATCATGAGAGCAGCATGTAAGCCATTTCGATATAGTAGTTAGTTATTGTTTAAATACTAATAATATTTTATGTTCGTAGGGAGGAACGTTACGATTTTATACGCGCCAAGTATGTGGCTAAGCGTTATGTTATGCGCACCTGTGCCGACGATAATGATTTGCGTTGCGATCTGGAGCAAGCAATTGTCAATGCGGATATGAGTCAGCTGCTGCAGGTGTGGGCTGAGGGTGCCGATCTCACTTGTTGTTTACCCAGCTCTGATGCCGGTGAAACAGCACTCCATTTAGCTGTATTGCGAGAAGGAGGTTCAACGCTGCACATTGTTGATTTTCTCATACAAAATATGCCGCCCAAAGGCCTTAATAAGGCCACCAATCCGGCCGGTGTGCTAGATGTGACTGGCAAGAATACTCCACTGCATCTTTGCGCCCTCCACGATCGTCGCGAATGCATGAAATTGCTTTTGCGATCTGGTGCTGACTATGAGCTTAGAAATTCACAAAACAAAACAGCGCTTGACATTGCCAAAGAAATGGGTCATAATAGCTGCAAGGAGTTGGTAAGGAAATATTCTTATTAAAAGTAGAAAACTTTGTGTTAAAATGTTTTGTATTAACATGCCATCTATGTAGATTGAATGTGCCATAAAACGGGAGAAGAGCGCTTTCGATCACATCAACACCGATTGGAATCTGCCCAACGAAGACGGCTCTACAGATTTCAGCGACGATGAAACTGTTATTGACGAACGCGTGAGTTTTCCATTCATAATAATTAACTAGAATACAAAAATTAATTATATTCTTTTAACAGAAGTCTCGTTCGCGTCCGCCAAGCTTTGCTGGCGGCGATTCGCCAGTGTTACGTTCACGCTCCTCTACCTGCGATTCCATACAGTCCAGCTCTAGTCCAATCGCCAATTGTCCGAGCCGCCAATTTACGCTGCCCAGCTATACACAATCGGCAGGCACCTCGCCCAAGCAGCATACGAACGTTGGCCAATATTTGGGCAGTGGGAACAATTTGGGCGTCCTAAATAGCAACAATAGCGGCAACGGTGGCTCCAGTCCGAGCTCAACTTGCAGTCAGAATGTGCGTGGCACTCGCAACAGCCTGAACATGCAGAGTGAATTAGCACACGTGTCCGGTGCACGGAAATCGACGTCCACGGCTAATATGAATTCGTTGAAGAAGCGCACAGCGCCAGCTCCGCCGCCAGGTACGCAGGCCAGCATATTTTATGGCACACTGCCACATCCGCCCAGGCATTCACAGAATATGGATGCCAACGACATACGTTCCATCAATCACAAAAATCAATCCATGGACATGGCTTACGGTACATTGCCGCATATGCGTAGCGTGGAGAGTTCTCCGCGGATAACAGGCGGGGGTAGTGGAGCTAGTAGTGGTGGTGGTAATGGCAGCAACAATAGTTTAATGCCTATGTCGACCTTCGGTCACAAGCGTTCGCCTAGTGGCGAGTCATTGAATCGGAATATTCATTTGGCAGGTGCCAAGCTTGTGTTGCCCCCCACTGGAGAGCTACCCACACTGAAGCATGTTGACAAATCGGCACTTATGAGACCGAAAATACCACCACCCGGACCGCCTTCGGGTAAGTGAAAAAAAGAACCTGTTCTTAACAAGTTGAAAATCGGCGTTTTTTTTTTATTAAAATAGAGAGGGATATACCAAATGGACAGTCCAACGAGAGTATTAGTTCCATGGATGAGGGTCCTATAGCACCGCCACGTAAGGTAAGTGTTAAGCACCTTAAATTCAACTCGAATCCAAGGAAAACGCGTGAGCGCTTAGTTAATGAGAAGTTTTGTTTTCAATGTGTATTCTGTATATATATCCTGTAATTCAAACAAATTTCAGCGCAAGCAACAAAACTTATTGAGGTTAGAGCATTCCAGCGAGGAAACGGTAAATGGCAAAAACAAATCTATTCAAATCATATCAAAATCCAATTTTGCCGTTCTTGTTGTTGTTCTGATCCTTAATTTATATTCATCTACAGAATATTTATAGTTATTGTTTCTCTACTAAATGTGCCGTGTGCATTTTCTCTAGAGCTCTTCTAACACCATGCGCGCATACTCTAAACCCAAACGTCTAAATCCTAAAAACAAACTCTTCTGTGTTTTCTTAATGTTTGTTGCACTAACTGAAAAATAAAAATATTGATACATTATGATTTTTATTAATCGTTCATTTCGATTCCTAGCTTATCAATCAATCCGCCAATTTTACGGATTACGAGTCCTGGCAAACGGATATGGATTCCTCAGGCGGCGGCCTAGACCATTCTGCAGAGTCGAATATCTCCTCTAGCGACAATGATAGGCTAAACTCATCGCCAGATAATCAGCAAAAAAATGCCACTGGTATTGGTTCAGCTGGAAAATTACATTATGTGAGCAATGCATAAAAGGATGCAGAAAAAGTGATATTTTAATTCCGCAAATTTGGTTTCTTTTAGAATGGACAACGTCGTTGTAGAGCTCTGTACGATTGTGTAGCGGACAATGATGATGAATTAGAATTTAAGGAAGGCGAAATTTTGATTGTGCTTAATGAGCGCACGGATGATGAGAACTGGATGGAGGGTATTATTGAAGGACATCCATCGAGGCGTGGCATGTTTCCCGTTAGTTTTGTACATATGCTGCCGGATTAAGTCACATCGCGATTTCTCTGTGTGTGCTAGCATGGCGAATAATATGCTATTGAAGCCATGTCTGTGTGTGTGATTAGGGTGTGTGTATTGTAAAAAATTATTTATTACACTTTTTAATCACAAGAACTACAATTGTATGTATTTATTTATGATTTTCTTCAATTATTGTTGAATGCAGACAATTTTAGTGTCATAAGCTGCAAACATAAATCAAATCATTGATAATGTTTTATAATTATTATTTTTTTTTAAGTGTAACTATTTAAAGAATTATAGTGTATGTAAGCAGTTACGACGTATGTAGTGCTGTGTGTATTTATATGGATATTGATACCATTTTAAAGTATATACTATAAGTAGGTGCCGCTTCAAATTGCTTTTACAACTGAAGTATATCCTGCAAATGTGTTATAGGCTATATTTCGTAGCTAAACCTATCATCTATACATGATACGATATTCAACTCACTTTACTTGCTAGCCAAAAACATCACGCTGTTCCCGAAAGATAATATCTAATGCTGTAAAAATCAAAGACATCGGTTGGGTGTTTAAGGTAAAATAAAAATTAATGAAATTATGTATTGATATATGCTTAACAATACGCTGCCATATACATATACATATATTGAAATATGTACTAACAATAAAAACGCCGACCTGGTCTGGCTATATAGATTACATAAATTCGTACACAAATAATGTAATATTGTTGATGGATTTAATTGAAAGTTTATAAAACAATGTTAATAAAAAAGTTTATTCAGATTAAAGCTTAAATCAATTGAATACATAAAACAAATGCCTAAATACTAACAGAAAGAAGATCAAACATACAAAACCCTAAAAACATAAGTCAACCTTCAAACCCTCTGTACCTAGAAGTTGTTACCAATTAAGCATACATTATATTTATATACACAAATATCTTATTCCAAAGCAAGCTGTCGAGGGAAAGTATTGAGTTTCGGAATTGTTTGACTTTGATATATACCATACACATCATGTACATGTAAACTGTAGATACTTTTTTAATGCACACACCACCCTTTGTATACATGTTTCAGTATTTATTTAGCAAAAAACCTTAATATTACACCATACAACATATTTGATATTATATTTAAGACAAATAAAAAAACTCAACGCTTATTACATATATACATACATATAAGGTTGTGTTTTTACCAAAAAAAAAACCGATATACTTTTTTGAATGAAGCGGTAACCGAGTATGATCCAAATTCATCATACAAATTTGGCATGGTTTTAGGGACGGACGCTTGCTTTGGTCGTCGCAAAAGTATCGATACTCAAAACGTTTCCGTCTATCATATAAATTGTGAGGTTTCTCGATATTCATCGATAAATATTATTACTCCAGTGCATAAATTGAGCTGTGCAGTTCTTGTAAAGAATTAACGCGTATATCGTTATTATTGTATTTGCCTGATGCAATTAAAGTTCCCGGTCACAACAAAGCACGTAGAAATCAACAAAGAAAGTGCCTTTCAGCTCAGTTGTAGCGTATTGCGGTTGGCAAGAGTGAGGAGTGTGCAAAACTAGCGAAAGGCATTTATCGATACCGTCGGATTTGTTTAGCAATAGCACGGGATAAATTTATAACAAAACTAGTGCGAGCTCTCGTAGCTTGACCAACAATAACACATTTTGAGGCAGTATAATATTTTCAACGACAGCGTGTTATAAAAAGGATTCGGTCAGTAGTAGATTTCAGCAATATTTGTCGAACGCCAGCGCCGTGAGCACATCCAGCTCCAGCGTATTAGGCATCACACACTTATTCCAAGCTATGAGTGCTGCAAAGAAATACAAGTCAATGGATACGACTGAGTTGCACGATACTGAGAACATTGCATCCTGCCTAAAAAAGGGTGACAACAGCGCTGTTGCGACTAGCAACCTTGGCAGGAGTGCCTTCGCCGACCAAAATATGAACTCAGCAGCATCCACGAACGGCGAAAGGTTGCCAAATTTTTCCAAATTGGGATCGCATCATGGCAGCGACATACGTTCAGCGTCAACTACCTCAAATTTTCTTAATCGCATGGGCGCCATACACAACACCAAGCCGGGTGATGTTAAAAAGATAGTTATTAAGAACTTCAAGGGTAAGCATTTAGCGAGAGCGATAACGATACCGATAATATATATCTCAATTTACATACGTCATAGCTAAACCTTCACTGCCCGATAACTACTCCGAGGACACTTATGTGAAACTGGAAGAGGCCGTTATCGCTATTCAACTATCAAAACCCATCAAATATTCCCTAGAGGAACTCTACCAGGCCGTTGTAAATATGTGCAGTCATAAAATGGATGCACAGCTCTATACCAAACTGATGGAGCTTACCGAGCAACACGTTAAACGTAACATCAAACTTAAGGAACTAACTGGCGGCAGCATGGACAAATTAGTACGTTAAATCAGCTTTTGATAATAGAATTTATTTGTAGTTTATAGTGATTCCTGTTTTTCATGCAATTAAATTCATTTTAGGTCTTGTTGGAGAAAATCAACAACTGGTGGCTATCGTTTTGTCAGCAAATGATCATGATACGTAGTATATTTTTATATATGGATCGAACTTACGTGTTACAAAATTCGTCCATACACTCCATATGGGACATGGGGCTGGACCTCTTTCGGATTCACTTCGCACAGAACAGCATAGTCCAGAAACGTACTGTAGATGGTCTATTGGCACTCATTGAAAAGGAACGTCAAGGATCAACAGTTGATCGTGGATTGCTCAAAAGTTTAGTGCGTATGCTGTGTGATCTACAGATATATAGCAGTGCATTCGAGGAGAAGTTTCTTGATGCGACCAATCAAGTGTACAAGGCTGAGAGTCAACGAAAAATGCAAGAGTTGGAGGTGCCTGAGTACTTACAGCATGTGAGCAAGCGGCTGGCCGAGGAGAACGAACGTTTATTGCACTACTTGGACTCCACCACAAAGTAATCACTAAATATATAAGAACTATCCAAATTTAAATACTAATATATTTTTTGACATTTCAGACATCCTTTAATCTACAATGTGGAAAAAGAACTCCTTGCCGAACACTTAACGACAATTCTGCAAAAGGGTCTTGATTCCCTGTTAGAGGACAACAGACTGAATGATCTAACCCTTTTGTATGGGTTACTTAGTCGTGTCAAAAACGGCACTTCTGAGCTTTGCGGCAATTTTAATGGTTACATTAAAGTAGGGAGGCAAATTACATAAATTTGTATAGATTTAATCATATAAATTTTTTTCTGCAATTATAGAAAAAAGGTCGCACCATTGTCATTGATCCCGAAAAGGACAAGAGTATGGTTCAAGATCTGTTGGACTTTAAGGATAAAATGGATGTTATTGTGCGTAATTGCTTTGAGCACAACGAGAAATTCACGAATTCCTTGCGAGAGGCCTTCGAATTCTTCATCAATCAGCGCGCCAATAAGCCGGCAGAGCTCATAGGTATGCTCTTTCTGTTACATATATAAAAATAGACAGCCAATGCCGTAATATATGTTTATATTTAAATATAGCTAAATATGTTGATATGAAATTACGCTCTGGCAACAAGGGCACTACCGACGAGGAGCTGGAAAAGACGTTGGATAAAATCATGGTTCTATTTCGTTTCATACATGGCAAGGATGTTTTTGAAGCATTCTATAAAAAGGTACGCTTATTGCACAATAAGCTCTAAAAAAATCATATTTATAAATACAATGAATTGTCAGGATTTGGCCAAACGTTTGCTAGTAGGCAAATCAGCCTCGGTGGACTCTGAGAAGAGCATGCTGTCGAAGTTGAAACAGGAATGTGGTGGTGGTTTTACGTCCAAGCTGGAGGGCATGTTTAAGGATATGGAGTTGAGCAGAGATATTAACTTGGCTTTCCGCGGTCATACACTTAGCAATGATCGTGATGTTACCAATCTGGACTTAACTGTCAGCATACTTACCATGGGCTATTGGCCAACATACCCGCCCACTGAAGTCACAATGCCGCCGCAATTTGTTAACCCCCAGCAGATATTCAATAAGTTCTATCTGGAGAAGCATAGTGGGAGGAAATTACAATGGCAACCAACGCTGGGCAATTGTGTTTTGCGAGCGCAATTCGATGCAGTAATTTAAAGGAATACCAGACTAAAAAGAAATGAAATGTATATAAATTTCTTCCATTTGGATACAGGGTCCCAAAGAACTATTGGTGTCATTGTTTCAAGCGCTGGTACTGTTGTTATTCAACGATAAGCCATCGCTCAGTTACGAGGAGATTCTAGCTGCTACCAGCATTGAAGATGGAGAGCTGCGGCGTACATTGCAATCGCTGGCCTGCGGTCGTGCACGAGTCATTACGAAAACGCCCAAAGGACGCGATATTGAGGATCGTGATCAGTTTGATTTCAACAATGAGTTTGTTAACAAATTGTTCCGCATCAAAATTAATCAAATACAAATGAAAGAAACGGTGAGTGAAATAAATTATATTTATAAACTACTAATATCTTTGATACAATCTAGAACGAGGAACAAAAAGCGACAGAAGAGCGCGTTTTTCAAGACCGTCAGTATCAGATTGATGCGGCTATTGTGCGTATTATGAAAATGCGTAAAACACTGAGCCACAACTTGCTCATCACCGAATTGTTCAACCAACTGACGTTTCCCGTTAAGGTGAGTGTCCTATGCTGATAAAAACATGAAATCGTTTTACAAATTTCACAATCCTTCAGCCTGCTGATCTGAAAAAGCGAATTGAGTCACTGATCGATCGCGATTATATGGAGCGGGATAAGGATAATCAGAATCAATACAACTATGTGGCTTAAGTGCGAAAATGGAACTTTTTAATTTGCCGACGAACGCAAACACAGAAAATGATTGTGCCCAATCTCTTTATTTTTTTATCCTTTCAATACTAAATGAGTCCAACGAAATATGGTACGTGCATGCGGCGAGCGTTTTGAGGAAATATCAATTACACATTGTAGTTGTAGCTGTTTACACACGTTTCTACCCTCGCCCAATATGTTAAGTGTTGGGATAGTGTAGTTGCTGCAATTCGCATCCTTTGTAAGTTACTGTATCATCTAATAAATTAGGCGTTTAATTTACAAAAACTTAAAGGAACTAAATTGTTGCAATATTTGTGTGTCCGCCACGGGAGATATTTCGAGGTTCTCAAGAGTAAATACTTACAGCAATATTCGAAAGGGAAAAGATTGGTACCATCCTTCAAAAAAAAAAATAAATAAATAAAAACAGTAGAAACAACATTTGCAGGCTAATATGAATAGAATACTTAAATGAATGATAAACTAGTGAACATAATTCAGTATCTGTGTGTAAAAAACAGATGTTCAAAAAATAAATCGTTTTATTTATGATTTTGCGATAAATAAACAAATAATAATTGTATACATACATATAAAAAAGTCATGGTCTTTCATTATCAATCGCTGGTTTCTTAATTATGACGACCGAAGTAATAGACGCTCATAAAGCTGAAACAGCAATTCTTAAACTGAGCCAAAACAATTTTCTGGTGCATAAGCTTTAGGAGCAGAATAAAATTTGCTGTTAATAATTCATTGCCGGCTCTTTGGTACAGATAATATTTTAAAGATATTGCAACGGAAATTTGAATTCATTAAAATCATTAAATTTGTTTGGGGGTTGTATATTTTTAAATATGTATATTGACTATATTTGCAGACTAATATTATAATACTTAAACAATATGGTAATGGACGTACTTAAGCAACTTTCAATAAACAATACTTGTATACATACAGATATTTCACTTTTTTGTGGTCTTTCGCGGTTATTTCTAAAATACAATTTTTTGGTTTTTAATATATTTGCAGATGAATTTGAGGTTATAATTTAGTAAAAGCACAGAATTATAGGCTCATTAATCAATATGCTTCCAAAGACGGAATATATACAACTTACAATTAGAAGTTATTATATGACGGTAAATTAAGGTAAGGTTATAGTTATATGTAAAAATATATATATATATAAATATAATGAATATGCCTATATACAAAAGAAACAAAGTTACAATTAAGAGGCGCAGCGGGCACATTTTCTAAAAACGCTTTTCAACTGAACTCAGACCAAAATCACGACGCTAATTTCTATGTATGTGAAGTTTGATTGCTTATCGAGTATCTCGTTTTAGCAAGAAAACCATAGTTGGAAAGCGTAAGATCATCTTAGGATTCCACACTATTGTTACTGCTGTGGGAGCAATCGTATTCGGAATCATGGACCGATCCATATGCTGTATAATCGTCAACTGAAGTCCGCAAAATAGTTTGTGTGCTTGTTTTCAACACATCGGGAATATAGGCTGGTGCAGGTCCCGCAGCCTCCACAATACTTGGACGTCTCGTGACCGCACAACGTTTAATGGGGGACATAAAGACGAAAAGAGTTACAGTTAAGGCCAGGGTTATGATAAGTATCAGAAACCTTGCCGAACTAGTATGGCCACGGAAGTAACATATCATGGCCATGATCAATACCAATATGAGAACCGAAAATTTGGTCATAGTAACTGCTGTTGAATGAATTTTTCCTCCCTTGCGTGATATCATGTTAGATGGTCCATATGCAAAGTAGAGATTGTAACGGTCCACCATATGCTTGAGACATATATAAATCATGGCAAAGGGCATAATCAGCGGGCAAAATATGCTATACACGATGGATATCGTGAAGACGAGAGTGGTCCAGGCATAATGTGTGCCAAATGGAAACTCAATCAATATGGATTTTCGTATATATGGTGTCTCTGCCTTTGATGTGGCCTTTAATAATGCCCAAATATAGACAATCAGCTCTGGGAATCGCAACAACTCCAATGCTGTACCAATAAAGGCAGCAGTGATTATATAGTTGACATAAAACGATCCACGATCCGGCAAGAAGATGCATTGCCAACGGTCGGTATTATTTGTTAAACTCCATTCTAATAGAGCCTGTGCCGACGTCAAGCCCAGTGATGGCAGAATAAGAATCATCAGAAGTAAATAGCCAAAACATTTGCACATTATCGAATAGTTCTGCTTGGAGCGGGTGTAATGACCCATCCATTTATCTGAAATGGTAACCATGACGGGCATCAGCGCTGACAGTGTCCACAGCATCAACGTGGGCAAGAACTCCGATATAAGTGGTGTAATTTTACTTTCCGTATCCTTTAGCCATGGGCGGCTATTCAGCAAGTTGACCACCATGGCCGGTGTGGTTAAGAAGAACAGAACAATAAAGAGCACGACATTTACACATATGAATTTCAAATACCAATGGTTTTTGTTCACATTTAGATTCTCCCAGAAAATGTCATCCGGCGACGGAGCAAACCCAATATTCCATTGCCTGTATGTCCCAGGCGTAAAGTGATTCATAATGTTCTGGGCCTCCTGCACCGTAGAAACTGTTAAGAAAGCAATGCCCAAAGGCTTGTTCAAAGTAGATGCACGCAAACGTGCCACATCTCCTGACAACTTGCGCTCCTCACGCTGATAATACTCAAACGCGTTCTCCTTCTTGCACGAACAGAATTCCGGCTTGGCCATCAGCGTGTCCCGGTCGCGATGCTGCTCACAATAGAGACGCGCTTCGTGCGCCCTTTCAAATTCCGCATTGCGTACGAACAGCTGTGATATGTTGTACGCAATGCTAACATTCTCGATGGTTACATCCGGAAATAGGCTCTGAAAATAGCTCGTTATGACGGCCTTGTTGCGATCACTAAATGGAAAAGATATATTAGATCAAATGTATATAGACGTATATGGAATTTAGACTTACCTCCTGGAAATGTTGGATATCATGATAGTACGCGTGGCAGCCTTTTTGAAAGCATTGCGGCCAGAGGAGCGACGCATGATTAACACCACAAGCGGTATATATAATATGGTAATTATGGTGTGCGCCCACAACCAGGGGGACTGTGGCTCCAAATTGGCCATTGTGGTGCGTCCAAATGCATTCACATCGTACGGCGTGCCTTTAGGACCATTTAAAAAGTTAATTGGCAAAACAATTCCCAAGGAAATGACGGTAACCACCGCCATGACACTCATCATATGCTGCTGGTATGATAGATAGTGCACTGCATCTGGCCCAGAGTGCAAAAGAATTGTCTCCTTGCGCAATTTGAGGGTTGCATGTATCCAATTGAATAGACCCGGTTCAATTTGAATGGGCGACAATGGCGTGGAATCACCATTCTGTGATTGCTGTGATGCCGCACTTGGTCTTGGCGTTGCGGTCTGTTGTGTGGATGTGCCTGGCTGCGGTTCGATAACACTGGCGGGACGTGAATAAAATATTTCTGTCCATCGCTTCTTATTGCCATTGCTATTGACAAGCGACAGACGATAGTCGCTCGCCTGACGACGTAAGACTGTAAACAGTAGGATGAGCAGTACCCATAAAACTGTATTCAATATCAAGGTCTCCGGTATGCCATTGTAAGCACTTATAAACAACGTTGTGCGATTACTTGACTGGCAATAAGAGTTGTTCTGGTAGTCATTATCGTGCACCGTAATATCCATTTTTCAATGTTTGCCACTGATTCACTGCAAAGAAAATAATAAATTAGTGTTAAAATAGTGTTAAGCAAATATTAGAAAATGAACATGGAATTCATGGATTCATGGCTGACACCCGAGCAAAAGCAAAAACGTGTGACATTCGTCTGTGCTCATTGAAAATCTGATAAGAATCCAGATGTGTGCAGAAACATCAGCGACAAGCATGAGTTATCTATGGTTTAAATTACCCAACTGTTGTGTGGATAACGACAAGAAAAGCACATTAGATTGTGTTTGCCTGAAAATAAGCCAAACTGAACGAATTGTATACATTAAATTAAGTTCATTAGTACATTGTGAGACCACAGCGTTTTGAATCAAATTGATCTTTATGCGGGACCAATATTGCTCCAGCGGTTGATAGTGAGATTTATCTTATTAGGTCACGTCAGCTGAAACCACACAAAGTCTACACAGTCATATTTTGTCACACACACACACACACACAAACACACAAACACACAGACTCACGCGCACAGAAAAAACGTTATCATAGTCATATGGTTGGTAGGCGGTGCTTACTAGGAAACCACAAGAAAAATATTTGCAACCCACAGCCTACATATGGCACTTTCTCTATTCTTTTTTAAGGAAAAAGTCAGAGATATGAATTCATTCCGTATGCACTTATATGATGAGAACAATAAGATAAGCCTTGCCATTGGTCACACACGACAAGCATGACATGCAGCTATTCGTCAGTGG
>JABVZX010000001.1:6446396-6459920 GCA_020883565.1 Drosophila pachea
TTACCCTTTCGACTGGAGCGACGGCCACATTATCGTAATCGCATCCTAATTGCGAGAAAATTACGCCCACGTGCTGCTGTAACCTGATCAGCATCAAAGGCGTTTTTGGTGTCGAAGCCGAGCGAAAGCCTGGAAATCGATAGATTTCACATGTGTACGCTTATCGGGGAATTCTAAAACTTAAGACGAGTTTAAACGAAGTGCAGCCAAAATCGTATACCATAATCAATCAAAAATATTTTGCAAATTTAATTATGAATGTGATGAAAATATATAGTATAGTAAATTTAAAATCGAAAATTATCGATTTCTTTTTCTAACTATAAACAAATTGGTCTTTAAACATACTTTCTCCGTTTGTACATTTTACAAAATGTTTGTATTCTATCAAATAATATTGAGGAAGCGCCATATGCAGGCTGTGACACCGCAGCCCGCCACATGGGCAACGAAATACGGCCAAAACTTTTTCCAATTATTGTTAACAATCGTTGCCGGTATGACTGCAGAAATAGACCAGGTCAGATCGATTCATATGAAAATGCACTCGATATATCGATATACTTACGGTTGCAATCGACAGGGCTGCAATGATGAATCCGATACGTAAAGCAATCTATTCATGTACACCATCGGTTCGATTATCGCTTGCCGAGCAACAGGTGAATACCAGATCAACTGTTGAGAAAGGTCAATCTACAGCGACGTGAATCCATAGAAAGGATATAAATCCCTCTATTACAATGCGATATATGATAGTGTACACCAATTACAATTAGTTCAGTCGCTGAGCTTTGATTATTTCATTGGCACAGCTCGCTCTCCGCAATAAGGAAGCGCCACAAGCAGGCTGTAATCGCAGCCCACCAAATGGGCAACGAAATACGGCCAGAGCTTTATCCAATTATTGTTAATAATCGTTGAAGCAAATACTGGGAAGAAATTATTACTGCAGCCGGTACATGACTGCAGAAGTAGATCAGGTCAGATCGATTAATATGAAACCACTCCATATATCGATATACTTACGGTTGCAAGTGACAGGGCTGCAGTGATGAATCCGATACGTAAAGCAATCTATTCATGTACACCATCGGTTCGATTATCGCTTGCCGAGCAACAGGTGAATACCAGATCAACTGTTGAGAAAGGTCAATCTACAGCGATGTGAATCCATGTAGAGGATATAAATCTTCCTATTGTAAATCCCTCTATTACAGTGAGACAAATGTTACTGTACACCAATTACAATTAGTGCGGTCGCTTAGCTTCGATTATTCCATCGGCACAGGCGCGCTCTCCGCAATGAGGAAGCGCCACAGGCAGGCTGTAGCACCGCAGCCCACCACATGGGCAACGCAATACGGCCAGAGCTTTATCCAATTATTGTTAAGAATCGTTGACGCAAATACTCGGAAGAAGTTAAAACTGCATCCGGTGTAATATGACTGCACAAGTAGACCAGGTCAGATCGATTCATATGAAAATGCACTCGATATATCGATATACTTACGGTTGCAAATGACAGGGCTGCAATGATGAATCCGATACGTAAAGCAATTGTTTCATATGCACCATCGGTACGATTATCCCATGCCGAGCAATAGGCGAATACCAGAATAATTGTTGAGAAAAGCTCAACTGCCAAAACTTTCTCCTCAGAAGCTGGGAAAGGATTGCAAACATCATTACCCTCGGTGGAGACTAGAAACGCCAAACCGATTCCCGCGAGGGCTCCCAACAATTGCGATAACATATAACATAACATCACCTCCCATTGCATTACGCCCATTATCGTTGCAGCCCCACTGACGGTGGGATTAAGATGGGCTCCACTCATGAAAGCAAATATATGTATGGCCGTCATATAAACTAAACCCCATCCCAGGGAATATAACACTCGATCGGTTTTGGGGCCAAGGGAGCAGCCGAGGGTTAAAACAATTGCTGTTCCCGTGAATTCCGCAAAGAGCTTCTGCAATAATTCATTATCAAATTTAAAATTTCCCATCACTTCAAATTTAATACTATTATTTTCTATGTATTATAGCTTTTGAGAATTTAAATAAACAAGTAAAATATATAAGAGCAACGACTGTGTATAAGGCTCAAATTTGACTGACGAATTTACGGCTCACTTGACGTAAATGAAAAGTAGCCTGCTGAATCGGGGGGAAAATTAAAATAAAATTGATACATTTGCAACCAAATTTTATATGAAATCAACCTAGTTCCTATGGACTGGGTCGTGTCCAATCGTGACCGATTTATTTTTAATAATAATACTAATAATTAAGGGGCCATAAACTTATTTATTATAAACATATACATATACTGTTGTCTATAAAATTTTAAATGAACTCTTATTCGCCGCCGCCGCCGCCCTCTTTAACAGTCTCATCTTTGCCCAATAAGTAGATGTATCGCCAGGCGACGGCGAGCAAAGCGGCTGTGACCACAGGCATGGCCACGTAGATATATATATGATCATAGAATCCGCCCAAAATAGCTGGCCACAGGGAGCGGAAAGGATTCATACACGAGTAGGAGTATCGCGTCTGCAGTATATAAATAGAAATAGAATTTAAAGCAATTACTAACCGTTCAACGCGATCTATTCACGAATACTTACTCCAACCAAAATCGCGACCATGGTAACCAAGCCAATACGCAATGATATTGAGTCCACCATGTCTTCGTTAAGTTTATGCCAGGATGAGCACATGGCCAACACCCAAGCTCCGGTTATAAAGAACTCAACCACCAGTGCCTTCCACCACGGGTCTACTATTACCTGTGTGCAACAGAACTTAGGGCTCTCATGAGGGCCAATGGCTATGATATACGCGAGACCAAAGCCAATGCATGATCCAATCAATTGCATAAGTATATAGAGAAAACCATCAAGAATTTTTACGTTCTGCAATATCATTGATGCAATGGAGATACACGGGTTTATGTGTGCGCCAGACACTATTCGAAAGGCATGTGTAGCCCCAATAATAGCACCGCCCCATGAAAATGCATATTCAATAGGGCTAGCGCCTAACTTCGAAGATGATGTTTGAGCGAATATACATCCAAAAAATTGCACTAGCAGACTTGCTATTAGTTCGCACAAGAGTCTCACAAATAATTGCTTATCGAATTTCGCCATTTATGTAAGCCTAAAAATTAAAACCAAAACAAGGCGATGCTCTATAGCAAATATCACAAAATTTAGTTCAAATTTAGCAAATTCTGATTTTGTCCTTTCAATTACAATCACCAAAAAATAACTATTACTTTCAACATATTTAGAAAGTCTCCTATGATTACTCGATTCTGCTGAGTTGGAATTTTTTTTGAAGCAGGATTGTATTTTTATTATTGCGCCAATTCCATGTATTCGATGAGCGCTAACGTGTTTGCTTAAAAGGTGGCAACGTCAGTTCTCTGCGCTTACCAACACTGCTTGAGCGCGACATGCTCAAACCCACCCTGAATTTTAATTTTGAAACTCAGTTTTAGTCCGCAGTCGTCGGTTTTGCCAAGTAGACGTGCTTCTTATTCGCGCTGTTTGTACTGTTTCTCCCTTACCACTTCCCATATACGCACATACATAGACCCAACTAATGCGTGTGTCGGCGCGCGGCATCTACAGACAAGAACGAGAAAATAGAAGAACTTAAAGGTTGCCACAACAAAGAAATTCTGATGGACACAACAAAAATTTGTTCTTCTAAGGCTATGAGACATTTAACAGTTGGGTTATTTAGGATTTGAACAAAATATAAGCTCTGCATATTTATAAATAAATATGAGATAAGACTTTACAAATAATAAAATAAAAATATACCACAAAAAGTCTGGCCAAGTGACAAGCGCTATCGATTTTCCGTTACTTCGTTATACACACATTCTGACCGAGTTTACACACGCCCCTCTATAAGACCAACCACCCCTACTCGTCTACGCAAATTCCCTGCCAGCAGGGACAGTGTGTGCGTACACACACGCACACACGTAGAAAAACCTAAGCGCTGGCTAATTGTTGATTGTTGTCGTTGGTAAACTCTCGTTTGAAGAAAGGCTTTTTCATTGATTGATCGCGGCATAGTATTAAGAAGCATGTTTTATTTGGCACTGATTCAATAGGGACGGACAAACATTTTAGGTGAGAAATCAGTTAATTATATTTATACATATTGATGTATATATATTAAGTCCGTTACTTTGCATATATTATTTATGTTTGTTTTTGTTGCTTTTCTCATGCGTAACATGAACCCAGGGAAGCAACTACAACAACGACTGTACGTCAAGAGCTGCTCAATTAGTTCAATTTACTTTTAATCCGCCAAACACATACATACAAACATTCATATACACACACACCCATACAAAAAAAATCGCGCATTGTGCGCTTAATTCGTAATTCGCTTTTGTTGTAGTTTCTCGCCTCCATTATATACACAGCAGCCGTAACCGTTACTATTTTTCGCTCATGTACTCTTCACAGGAACATAACTGTAAATAGAAACATTGGAATCTCTGCACTCACCGTTTAAGTTGACATAATACAAGTTGTGCGCGTGTGTGCGTGTACTTCTGCGTGTCACCATGGCAGGACTAAGTCAACTCCTATTGCAATACACGCATTCAGTGGGAATTTTAAGCTGTGTGCTGCTGCTGGTGTTGACCCAAGTATCCGGCCAGGGCACCCCGCAACAGGTGTGTCCCGAGCAAGCTGATATCTCGCCCTGTATATGCACGGTGAAGAAAAATGGCCTGGATATATTGTGCGAGACAACAGATCTAGCGCACATTGCCAAGTCGATGGGCACTTTAAAGGGCAAGAGTCCGATCATATTTTATTTGAAACTGCGACACAATAATCTGCCCAAGCTGCAGGGATTCGTTTTTCTAGCCCTGGACATCCGCCATTTAACAATACACAACAGCAGTCTAGCGGCCATCGAAGAAAACGCATTAAGCTCCCTAGGTGAGCAAGATAGTACTAATATATTGGTCATGAATCCATTCTAAGTGCTTTCAATTATTTACAGGAAAGGGACTCACGCAGCTGGATGTTTCATTAAATCAGATGAAAACTGTGCCATCGCAGGTAAGTTCATTTTTATATGATCACATATCTGCGAGTCCACCCCTACTGAGGATCTTCGATAGTCGCGTCTATCGTTAAATTTGGACTATTTCGTAGATAAATTAATCGCGCGAACTAAAATTAAGTATACGACTTAGGCTGTATTTCAAGCTTGTCTTTCTTTATGAAAATAATTGGACAATATTTATAATTATTATTATTCTTGTAGGCACTGCAACATCTCTATCATTTATTGATTTTGAACTTGAATCACAATAAAATCACCGTCATACATAACAATGCCTTTGAGGGATTGGATACTTTGGAGATATTAACGCTATACGAGAACAAAATAAACCAGATCGACCCAGAAGCGTTCCGTGGCTTGGAAAAGTGAGTATTCGAATAGGCAATCAAATATATGAGTGATTTACCTGAAATTCTCATTTTGTTTTAGGAAATTAAAGCGATTGAATCTGGGAGGCAACGACCTAACCAGAGTGCCACAGAAGGCACTGTCCATATTAGATACGTTGAAAAAGCTTGAGATACAGGAGAATAAGATACGTACGATCAGTGAGGGTGATTTTGAAGGTAAGTCAACTAGGGATTAGTATTCACAGAACACTTGACGACTTACAAATACATTTCTTAACAGGTCTACAGAACTTGGATTCGTTGATATTAGCACATAATATGATCACAACCGTGCCTGCAAATGTGTTCACACACTTAAGCCTGCTCAATTCTCTGGAGCTAGAGGGTAATAAGATCAGCGTAATTGATAAGGATGCGTTTAAGGGACTGGAAGGTAATCTAAGCTTAACTTATAACTAGGCAGAAATACTAATTGTTGTTGAAAATTCATAGAAAATCTACAGTACTTGCGCCTGGGAGATAATAATATTAATGCTATACCTAGCGAGGCATTGCGGCCGTTGCATCGTCTACGACATTTGGATTTACGGAACAACAATATCAATGTACTGGCCGATGATGCTTTTACCGGATACGGCGATTCTCTGACGTTCCTCAATCTGCAAAAGAACGAGTAAAGCAAACAATGACTAAATTTTATATAAATGCACATAATTGAATATGTCCAAATTAACTTTTTCTCGATCGTAGCATTAAGGTACTACCTAGTACCTTGTTCGAGAATCTCAATTCGCTGGAGACTCTTAATCTACAGAACAACAAACTGCAACGCATTCCACAAGACACAATGGAACCGGTCATCGATACACTGCGCATAATTGATATCACTGGCAAGTGGTTGAGTTAATCGAAATAATTTTAATTAAATAAGAATTATTTTCCACCCCGCAGATAATCCTTTGAACTGCTCATGCGAATTGACCTGGTTCCCGAAGCTCTTGGAGGATCTGAAGAACAAGGACGATGAAATGTCACAGAAAAAGAAGCCACTGTGCCACATGTCGCTGGACAATCGCGAATATTTTGTGCAAGCGATGCCCATCGAGAAGATGCACTGCGCTGGCCTCAATGTGAGTCCCTCACCTACCAGCGGCGGTCTCATGCGGATACTGCAAGTGAACATTATGGCCCAATTGGCCATGTGTAGCGTGGCCTTTCTGAGTAGCGTTTAATATGCAACTCCCAAGCAGCATACGCAATCGTATCAATTGCATTCACACACACATTTCGCATATTCCGCTTATCCATTCTGAAGTAGCACATTTGTTGTGTGTATATGTGTGAGTAGGTGGTCACGTTGGATCATCATTCATCATTATCCAGTTATAATAACATCAGACGAAGTGATACTTATTTACCCAGCCTCACCGCCTAACCCAAAATCCTGTTTCCTGTTCCCAATCCGCAATGCCCAATTTTGTACGCCAACAAACCATTTCTGTGTTGTTGTATTGTATTTTTTATTATAGATTATAGTGAATCCGTGAATTATGCAACTCTGGCAATTGTTAGACTCAATATGCACGCAACAACAACAGCAACAACAACAACTCCCCACAAAAAACAAGCTGCAATATCACCCGCAAGTGCCCCATCGAAACAGAATTATCCAAAAATGCAGAATATACTGTAGAATTAACTGAAAAACAACCGAAAAAGAAAAAAAAAAACACCCACCTTGATGAATTGATATCGTATTGATGCCAATGTCACAAAACGCGCTAAACAAAAGGAAAATTATCGAAAACATATCATAATGCATATCAAAATACTAACTAAAAAAAAAAACAAAGCTAACTTATAGTCAAACGCACTGTGAACAGTAGCCCGACATAAAAATGTTGCTTAAAAAGCTAAGCGCGAAACATTTAAATGCTAATCGATCGTTAGTTGTTACCTATCGATGAATTCACTATCGATAGGCATTTAAAACGTAGCTTAGAGAGCTAAAGCAAAAAATTGAAAATGTAAACGGAAACATATCTAAAAGAAAAGAAAACCGAGAATTGTTAGTCAAGTTAAGCGATATTAATATTATTATTATTATTATTACTGTCAGAATTTTATAATAGACACGTGAGAGCTAATTGGATGTATTGTGCATATCTGTGTACCTATTTATTCTGTCTAGTACTATGTCGTCGTCTTGTCGTCGTTGTTGTGAGATACAATCATACTAATGAATTTGTTTGTTATTTTTTTCTATATACCTAACTGTGTGAATATTACTTTTTGCTATTCAAGTTTTTCCCGCCAAGCTGCATATTAAAACCTAGTCGAAATTTTTGCAATACTTGAATTGTTTACCAAAGAATTACTAAACGCTATTTATATATAAATATATAGATATGTATGTATCCAATAGTGGAATATGAAAATGAAAATTAAAATGAAAATGAAATGAATGACTTGTTCGCGTTCAATCGAGAAGAGAGAAACATTTGCATCAATCACCAAGAACTGATTATGAAATAAGTAGTTTGTACTCTTTATATGCAAGCAGAATGAAATAAATGGAGTTGAATGAGGCGAGAAGCGGATTGGCTGCAGCATCCGCTATATACACGATATCAATTATATATAATCGTTATACTATATACTATATACATATACATATCGCAACATATCAGCAAAAAGCAAAACAATTTTATAGAACTACTTTTGAGCATATGCAAGCGTTTTTTATATATTTAAGAAATACAATTTTTGAAATTGTTTATTCCGTTGGTTTATATTTTTCGTTTCCTATTATACATATATATTGATGTGAATGTGAACTCTATTGAATTGTAATTTGATCTAAGTTATCTACCCACATACACACACACACACACATACACACACAACTGATATATAATTATATTCCCATGGGCTCCGTATGCCAGATCGGTTGGGTCAGTTAACCGACTGGCATACATTGCCCCATGAATGACCCGACCCCATATATACATATAAATATCTGTCGATATAGAGAATTTCTTGGGAATATTTTCAAAAGAATGTGCTAAGAATCCATCAACTCGGGTCAGTTTTTGGCATTAGCTGTTCTTTTCAAAATATTCGAAACGAAACGTAAAGAGAATTAGAAATCAATAATGCAAATCGATTCAATTGAGCAGTTCCGATGACTTCGTTGCCGAACCGAATGCGTGTTGGCAGTGGAGCAATTATAAAGAATAAAGAATCATATTGGTTACTAACACACACATCTCTTGCATCTTTATTAATGCCCATCGCTTTAGTCATTTGGCCTTAAAGTAGAGTATCTTGGGCAGCGGAAAGCCGTTAAAAGCGCTCGCAATGGGCACGGTGTAGGCGCCCATATTGGGGAAGCCCAGCAGATCGCCACGATTCAGGTGGGGCAAACGCAGATTCTCCGATATCTAGAAGCAGATTAGGGTTGTAGATAGAATATATATTTGATCTTGCACTTACTTTGTCCAGCGCATCGCAGCTGGGACCCCAGATCAAGCTCTTGTACGTGGGCAGCAGTTCGGCGTTGTGCTGCGATATATAAGATATATAATTATTAATAATATATGGTATAGAATGTCTGGGATTGGATAGCTTACCAGATAGTGCTGAGCCGTAACCACCTGATGGTCGTACAGTATGCAGTTGAAGGAGCCATAGACGCCATCGTTCAGGTAGTACATGACGGTGTCCAGCTTGCCAGCGGCATTGCGCACCTCGCGCTTGGCATGAATTTTGCAGACCAGTGTAAAGGCGGCGGCCACAAAGAAGCGCCCCGGCTCCGCAATGATCTCAACACGTTCATCCGGAAAATGCTTCTGCACGGCTGTGTTCACATTGGCAGCCACCTGTGCGGATAATTCAATTCAGTTCTCGAATTTCTCTTAAAGATTAAAAACACTTGAAGACCTTCGCGAACTGCTCGTCATCGCTGCCCGGAAAGCCGCCACCTATATCGAGAAGCTTTAAATCATAGCCGAGCAATCGGCCAAATTGGAATATGTTCTTGGCCCTCTTGATGGCCCGCTCGTAGGCCTCCGGCTCGTTGCAGCCGGAGCCGACATGGAAGCTGGTGCCCGTCACCTGGCAAAGGGGGAGTAGTTCATGTAATCAGCAATAGCTCCGTCAACCAGCTCACCGTCAAGTCCAGCGCCTTGGCCAGCAGCATCAGCGCAGAGGCATCCACATCCGCATCGCAACCAAATTTATCGCCCAGCGGGCACTGAGCGGCCTTTGCCTCCGACTTGAAGCGCACGATCAGACTGTTGGCCCGACAAATGCCATAATTGGGCAATAGATTAGCGTTAGATTAGCGTTATACGTACTTGGAATTGGGATAGTGTTTGTGCAGCTTGTAGATCTCGAACTCATTGTCCACGGTGCCCTTCAGCACGCCCTTCTCCTGCGCGTAGTCCAGGTGGCTGACCGGGCGGCACGGATTGGCAAAGATGATGCGCTCGGGCGCCACCCCGCAGTCCAGCACCTACTCCAATATATATAACTACATCAGAAAAATAAATATACATAAGGGGGGGGTATCAGACTGGACCTGCTTCAGTTCGTTCTTGGAGGCGCAGTCGAAGCCCGCGCCGAGCGCGGCCAAAGTCTGAACGATATGCGGATCGTCGTTGCACTTGACCGCATAGTAGGGCTGGATGCGTGGCAGCTGCTCCTGCCACAGCGCCAGCTTGCGCTCCACACTGGACAGATCGCATATGTGGAGCGCCTCGTCGCAATCCTCCAGCTGCGCCTCGGCTATGACCCGCCGTATCTCCAGCTCCTTATCGTAGTACTGGATGCCGTCGGTGCACATGTCTCTGGGGGGATAATCGGAGGGGCGACGACTGGCGAGAGGCTGCTGCGAATTCGAACTGATTGAGCGGAGCTGAGCGGATCTTGCAAATAGGCATGCTTGGCATACCCTGTAGGTAATTGTGCGTGGGGTGTGCTAGGCGTAGCAGGCCTAGTATTGCGGATACCCTGTAAATTTGTGTGTTGTGTGAAAGGCAGTGAATGGGCTCAGCTGAAAGTAAATGCCTGCACTGTATATACCCTGTAAAAAAGTTGACTGATTAACCGTATTATATTCACAAAAAAAATTCAAGCTGAACTCAGCACATTATCATATATACCCTGTAAAACTGAATGCTGACATGGCGATCATATATAAATCTAATATATATATATATATATATATATTTGGTATATGCATGTGTTGCTGTAAAATAAGTAGGGCAATGTGCATACCCTGTAAAAATTCACAGAGGGTATATGTGTTGTATCAATTCAGGTATTTAAATTCCTATAAAAACGCGAATATATCGAATCGTTAAATTTATGTCTGTTCACTTTACATTAAATTCCTATAAAAAAGCGAATATATCGAATCGTTAAATTTATGTCTGTTCACTTTACACTCTTTGTGCATACCCTGTAATTTTCCTTCGTTTAATTCATTTCTAGTTCTACAGCTCTCCTCTCGCTTCAAGCATCATCAGCCTCAGCTGCCGTTCCAAATCACTCAACTACCCGTACCACTACCCCCCCTCCCCTCTTTCCCTTGCACAGCCCACCTCTTGATCAGTCTTATCAGCTAAGTGGAACGACTGTAGCAGCGAGCCATTTGCGGAATCGCAACAGACCTGAAAAACATTTAAAACGTGCGCGCGTGTCCAGGCCTCTGGCCATTTGTATTAGCGGCGGGGGAGGGGGTTGCAGGCGTTGGCGCATATGGATGCGGAAACAATGTGCCACTAATTAGGTAAGGTCAAGCGGTGACCGTTGACCGTTGACCGTTGACCGTTACGTGGGCAACACTTGAGCATTAATTATGGACGCGCGGCGTGCCAAGTGAAATTATTTACAACCAAAAATATTTGGGATCGTAAATAATTTTAATGCTGCGTCGCGTGGAAAACTAATAAAATTCAAATGTAAATTTCCGAAATTCGCCAAAGATTCGAAATGCGCATAATTGACACGCGTCCGCGTCCATCGAAATCGAATGTGGAAAAGTCATCCAACCCTCGGGACGGAACGGGAAGCAATAAAAATCCATTTACGACGGGGTTGGTCTCAAAGGACCTTCCCCACCCCATCCCCCCTCCCCCCTCCGCTCTCCGCTGGCCGTTTGGCAATTATAAATTAAAATCTCAAGCCGTCTACTCGAAATCGATAGCAATTGTCAGTGGCTATCGATCAATCGTTAATTGGCCAAACCCAATCAATGCGATGCCGCCGCACCCCTTTCGCCCAGGTGGCGGACGTAAAAAGCGAACGCCACGGAATGACATCTGTCAGAAAGGCATCTATGAGCGATTGTCGCGATCGCCACGAAATCTATCCAGTCACGCTCAACTCCAAGCCCATCATATCATATCGCATAGATATATATATATATATATATATATATATATCTATCTCCTCTGGCCAAATCCAATCAAATAACACTTTTCGGCTGCCCAGCGCAATTTGCTGCGTGTGTCATCATTCATTCATTTCGGCTGCGAGTGTCCTGGCCGTGGTCCTGGCACATTCCACGTTGAGTGATGTGGCAAATTGGCGGACAAGCCGCAAAGTGCTTCAAATTCGAAACCCTCTCCAGCCCCGCTCCACGCTGAATTGGAAAACTCGTTTTGAAAAACTGAACACTTAAAATGCATTTAAATCATTTGGTAAATAAGCCCGAGAAATTTAAATGTAAATGTCATTAATTATTTAACACACTCCCTGACAAAAAAAAGAAAAAAAGAAAAAAAGAAAAACGGAAAAGAATTTCACGCACTCGGAAGTTCCCAAGTGAAAACTCCGCCGAACATTGAATTAATCAAGCGAATGAATACAAATGAACTTTGCGTGGAAAACTCTTCAGTTTTCCGGCAAAATGTGACAAGTGGAAAGCTGCTCTAGAGATCACATGCATAAAATTGAGCAGAGGAAAATCCTCACTCAGTTGGGAAAATGAAAAACATTCAAAGTGGACTCGAGAAGAAAATCTGCTCGAGAGATTCTGTGAATGCACTTGACCTTCGGGTAGGATTCGATTGTGGCCAATTTTGATCCATGAAAATACTTAAAGGTTTTTTTTTTTTTGGGAATTTCGGAATGTAAAGAAGAAGAGGAAATAAGAAGTACTGCACAAATCAAATGAATATAGCTGAGCTTCCAGCGGATATTTTTTGTCATCCATTCACAATTGAGAATTTTGTGGAAATTCGGAAAATGGAAAAACTATAAATATATGTTATATTACAGAGTAATAGAAAACTAAGAAAATCGCCTGAAAGATTATATAAATTCTGGGGTAGGGGGAACAGTTTGGACCATAATGGATTGGCTTGAATATGGCTGTAGGGTAAAGGTCCAACCCTATAAAAATGTTAAAAAGTTCTCTTGATCGTACAAGCCTTCCTCGTTATATAAACAATGAGACTCCAAATCATATTTATGGGGAATGCCATCATGGAAATCAGTTGAGCTTAGCCCGGCCTAAAAGCCTGGCCAACTTTAACATGTTTCTCTAGCGCGAACTTCCGCTTTATTTAGGTTAGCTTAACTCCTTGGAGCTGCCCCTCTGCCCCACCACACCCACATAATAATATTTATACCATGAACTCACAATGGACCCCTAAAAATAGGCGCCACACAAATTCTGGCTGGGAGTGGACTCCTTCGAAATCAGGACAAAATAATTTATGGCCACAATTTGGCGCCAGGCCGCAACGAAAGCGCGCGCCCAAGGCCCAAGAAATGGCAAACGGCGGGGATGGTGGGGGCAGGCAGGCAGGCCGGCTCAGCTGTGCATAAGAGCAGGCAGGGCGGAAGATGGACCCGACTCGGGCCCGCCGCATTACCACATTAGCGCATTTAGCCGCTCGTTGACGCCTCTCGCACTCGGACGGCGTCCGGTCGAGTGGGGCGCCCATTGTGGCAAATCTGCGCTCGAACAATGTCGGGACCAGAGCTATATGTAGAGATTATGCTTACTGCGCCGGTGCCGACAAAGCCCTCGGCTCTCGGCCGAGCTC
>JABVZX010000001.1:6480000-6495864 GCA_020883565.1 Drosophila pachea
TCCGTCACTTTTGGGCGTCTCAACCGCTGGCACCATAAAGTAAATCATCTTCAAAACTCTTTTTCGCACACAAATCACGCATAATTTTTATGTCAACTAAATAATTGACTCGCCAATGCAAAAGTACCGACAGAGAGAAAGAGAGTGAGTGAGTGAGGGAGTGAGAGAGCGCATTCGCGTGCAAGCTAAGTAAACAATGTGTAAAGAAAAAGCTTCGTAAAAAAAAAACGACAACAACAACAACATAATTAAAGTTGTTTTTCTTTGATTTCGTCGCAAACCGGTTTGCCAAAATCGAGTTAAAATTCAATGTGTTGTTGCTTCCCATATTGTCTCGTGTGATTGTCCTCCTACCCCGATCGCTCTCGCTGTTGCTCTCCATCTTGTCTAGCATTGACCCACAGCTGGCAGCTCAGTTAACAACACTGTGCTACAAAATTCGAAAAAGCTAAGAAAATGATATTTTCATTTTGTTATTGATAAAGCTAGGCAATTTCATTTCTCTATCTTAGCTTCATCGATGAATGTGCTGCTTCAGAAATTATCAGTGGAAAACAGATAGTTAGGGCCTAACACACATATATATATATATATACATATATATATATTGAACGGTTCTGAAGTGAAACTATTATATGTTTATTGCGTGCTGTCAGCTAAAGTGTTTCAACAGTTCTTATTCACGAGAGTCAGAAGCTTTTGTTGTTTTCTCGCCGTTCGTTGGGTAATTGGATTTGTTTGGAGAATTTGTAATAACATATTTGCTCGTTGCAGGCCCAGCATGTCGCGCACTGGCCTCGGCCAGGATCGTCATCAGGATCGAGACTTTCATATTGCCACCACGGAGGAGTTTGTGAAGCGTTTCGGTGGCACACGCGTGATCAATCGTGTTCTGATCGCCAACAATGGCATCGCGGCGGTCAAGTGTATGCGTTCCATACGCCGTTGGTCCTACGAGATGTTCAAGAACGAACGAGCGGTTCGATTTGTGGTCATGGTCACGCCTGAGGATCTGAAGGCCAATGCTGAATATATCAAGATGGCCGATCATTATGTTCCCGTTCCCGGTGGCTCCAACAACAATAACTATGCCAACGTCGAACTCATCGTGGATATTGCACTTCGTACTCAAGTGCAGGTACGTCCAATCCGGCTTAGCCTAGTGAAATCTCAACCCAACTCAGCCGAGCCTAGACTCGCTAGCAATGTATCTGTACTTCGTATCGTATGATTTCTATTTGCTATAGTCAATCCATGAGCTTCGTCAATTTCAATTTGGCACAGCCCCTAAAAAGCACACTCCATGTGTGTGTGTGTGTGTCTGTGTGTGTACTTGGAATAACCAGTGTTTGCTTTTTACAAGCGCACACTTCTGAGATTACACTGTGCTACATTGCAAGCGTTAAGAGTTTTGGCAAATTAATCAAATAGATTATATCTTGACAAAAGGTATTGCCTATACGATTCTTCAAGTAAACAACTTAAGCAATTGTTTTTTGGGAAGAGAAGGGTATTCCATTGAGCTATTGTTTCTAGGAATGGAATCTAATATTTCGAAAAGCTTAAAATCAAAGAAAATTTTCTTTAATTTGGTAAAGCTAATGGAAGCTCTGATGACCATAGAAATTATTGAAGCTTATGCCTTCTCTTTGTTTGCATGCAAATATATATCATATAAATGATATATATATATAGGCATTAAATTGGAGGGCGTGCCATTTATTTTCTATAAAAACTAAAACGATTTAAATTCGTGTCTGACAGAGCGTTAAATAACTGTAAAAGTCTGTGAGATTACCATAGATAGATTAGAGGGCAGAGAGTAGAGAGCGGGAGAACAGGAGAGAGAACCGATAGGAGAGAGTGGAGGTTGAAGAGTAAAGTATAATGAGCCAAGACTAGCCTTGAGGAGTGAAATAGATAGAAGGGAGTCGAGAGTAGGCAGTGAAGAGAGCGAACAGTACTTTGCCCGGACTCAACAAGCTATCGAGAGTGGGTAGTAGAAAAGCTCTCAGAGTCAAGTTTTAAAGCAGCCTTCCTGTGCGATTCTCAAGTCAAGTGTAAGGCTGTGTGCGTGTGCGCTTGTGTGTACAAATATATTTCGTGTTATTATTAGGTAATAAATTTACGTGTCGTCGGAAAAATAACCTAATTAGCCTTGATCTATTATACGTATTATACCCAGGGAGTAATAGTACAGACAAATAATAATAGAAGTGGTTAATATATGCCTAGATAAAGGACAGCTTAAGCCAGTCACAATTGATTTTCCCCGCTGCCGTCACAATTAATTTATTGACTGTCATATAGCATATCGTCCCGCAATTTAATTAACGATGGCAAACCCCTCACTGCTTCTCATTTGCAGGCCGTATGGGCTGGCTGGGGACATGCGTCGGAGAATCCTAAACTGCCGGAGCTGTTGCACAAGGAGGGTCTTGTGTTTTTGGGTCCGCCCGAGCGTGCTATGTGGGCGCTGGGCGATAAGGTGGCCTCCTCGATTGTGGCCCAAACGGCGGAGATACCGACGCTGCCATGGTCCGGCTCGGATCTGAAGGCCCAGTACAGCGGCAAGAAGATTAAGATATCCAGTGAACTCTTTGCTCGCGGATGTGTGACCAATGTGGAGCAGGGTCTGGCTGCGGTGGCCAAGATTGGTAATAAGATGAACGTGTAAATAGGAATCACATTTATTCACATCTCACTGGTCTCTGCAGGTTTTCCGGTCATGATAAAGGCTTCCGAGGGTGGCGGCGGCAAGGGTATTCGTCGCGTGGACACGGCCGAGGAGTTCCCCGCCCTGTTCCGTCAGGTGCAGGCCGAGGTGCCCGGTTCGCCCATATTTGTGATGAAGCTGGCCAGTGGAGCTCGTCACTTGGAAGTCCAGCTGCTGGCTGATCAGTATGGCAATGCGATCAGCTTGTTTGGACGCGATTGTTCCATACAGCGTCGCCATCAGAAGATCATCGAGGAGGCGCCGGCAATTGTTGCCCAGCCAGAGGTCTTTGAGGACATGGAGAAGGCTGCTGTGCGTCTGGCCAAGATGGTGGGCTATGTAAGCGCTGGCACTGTGGAGTATCTGTACGATCCGGAGGGCAGATATTTCTTCCTTGAGCTCAATCCGCGTCTGCAGGTGGAGCATCCTTGCACGGAAATGGTAGCCGATGTGAATCTGCCCGCCTGCCAGCTTCAAATTGGCATGGGTATACCTCTGTATCGGCTGAAGGACATTCGTTTGCTCTACGGCGAATCACCATGGGGCTCGTCTGTGATTGACTTTGAGAATCCTCCGAATAAGCCACGGCCTTCGGGTCATGTCATCGCCGCACGCATTACCTCCGAGAATCCCGACGAAGGCTTCAAGCCCAGTTCGGGCACCGTGCAGGAGCTGAACTTCCGTTCCAGCAAAAATGTCTGGGGCTACTTCAGTGTCGCCGCTTCCGGTGGCTTGCATGAGTTTGCTGACTCGCAGTTCGGACATTGTTTCTCCTGGGGCGAGAATCGTCAACAGGCACGCGAGAATCTCGTCATTGCTCTCAAAGAGCTATCAATTCGAGGTGATTTCCGCACAACCGTGGAGTACCTGATAACGCTGCTCGAGACAAATCGATTCCTGGACAACAGCATAGACACCGCCTGGCTGGATGCTCTGATTGCGGAGCGCGTGCAATCCGAGAAGCCGGATATTATTCTGGGCGTTATGTGTGGCGCGTTGCACATCGCTGACCGACAGATAACTCAGGCATTCTCCAGCTTCCAGACCTCGCTGGAGAAGGGACAAATTCAGGCAGCGAATACGCTGACCAATGTGGTCGACGTGGAGCTGATCAATGGCGGATTGCGGTACAAGGTGCAGGCGGCAAAGAGCGGACACAATTCGTATTTCTTGCTGATGAACAACTCGTTCAAAGAGATCGAAGTGCACAGGCTGTCGGACAGCGGTCTGCTCATTTCGTTGGAGGGTGCCTCGTATACCACGTATATGAAGGAGGAGGTGGATCGCTATCGCATTGTCATTGGCAATCAGACATGTGTGTTCGAGAAGGAGAATGATCCGTCGTTGTTGCGCAGTCCATCGGCTGGTAAGCTGATCAACATGCTTGTGGAGGACGGCGCACACGTGGCCAAGGGTCAGGCATACGCTGAGATTGAGGTGATGAAAATGGTGATGACGCTGACATCGCAGGAGGCGGGCACAGTTACCTTTGTGCGTCGTCCCGGTGCGGTACTGGACGCCGGTTCGCTGCTCGGCCATTTGGAACTGGATGATCCGTCGCTGGTGACCAAAGCGCAGCCCTGCAAGAGCCAATTCCCTCAGCCAGAGAATGCGCCAGTGCCTGAGAAGCTGAATCGTGTGCACAACACGTACAAGAGCATCTTGGAGAACACCTTGGCCGGTTACTGTCTGCCGGAGCCGTACAACGCTCAACGCCTGCGCGACATCATTGAGAAGTTCATGCAGAGCTTGCGTGATCCCTCGCTGCCGCTGCTCGAGCTGCAGGAGGTGATCGCCTCGATATCGGGCCGCATACCCATCTCCGTAGAGAAGAAGATACGCAAACTAATGACGCTGTACGAGCGCAACATCACCAGCGTCTTGGCCCAATTCCCCTCACAGCAAATCGCCAGTGTCATCGATAGCCATGCGGCGACATTGCAGAAGCGTGCGGATCGTGATGTCTTCTTCCTGACCACGCAGAGCATAGTGCAGCTGGTGCAGCGGTACCGGAACGGTATCCGCGGACGCATGAAGGCCGCCGTCCATGAGCTGTTGCGTCAGTACTACGATGTGGAGTCGCAGTTCCAGCATGGACACTACGACAAGTGCGTAGGCCTGGTGCGGGAGCACAACAAGGACGACATGGAGACTGTGGTGAATACGATCTTCTCGCACTCGCAAGTGGCCAAGAAGAATCTGCTCGTCACTCTGCTCATTGATCATCTCTGGGCCAATGAGCCGGGCCTTACCGATGAGCTGGCCAATACGCTGAGCGAGTTGACCTCTCTCAATCGTGCAGAGCATTCGCGTGTGGCCTTACGTTCCCGCCAGGTGCTCATCGCGGCCCATCAGCCGGCGTACGAGCTGCGTCACAATCAAATGGAATCGATCTTCCTGTCGGCTGTGGATATGTACGGCCATGATTTCCATCCAGAGAACTTGCAGCGATTGATTCTCTCGGAGACTTCCATCTTCGATATACTCCACGATTTCTTCTATCACTCCAATCGCGCCGTATGCAATGCCGCTCTGGAGGTCTATGTGCGA
Organism: Drosophila pachea; assembly: GCA_020883565.1. NCBI lineage: Eukaryota > Metazoa > Arthropoda > Insecta > Diptera > Drosophilidae > Drosophila > Drosophila pachea. Next base: position 6,485,267 of record JABVZX010000001.1, read on the forward strand.
CGCGCTTACACCTCATACGAGTTAACCTGCCTGCAGCATTTGGAGCTGTCCGGCGGCTTGCCATTGGTTCACTTTCAGTTCCTGTTGCCCACAGCGCATCCGAATCGCCTTTTCTCGCGCATGAGCTCGCCCGATGGCCTCGATCAGGCGGCTGCCGAGTCGGTGGGCAATTCCTTTGTGCGTACCGGTGCCATTGCTGCCTTTGATTCCTTTGAGCACTTCTCGATGTACTCCGATGAGATACTCGATCTGCTGGAGGATTTCGTTTCACCGGCTCTGGTCAGCGCCAAGGTGTTGGAGGCTGTAGATGCTGTGGACTCCATTTCGGATAGTCGGCACAGCACCTCCATCAATGTGTCCCTGTCGGATCCCATTTCACGAGCGAATGCTGCCGAGGAGGCCAAATCCACGGAGCCCATTCACATCATCAGCGTGGCTGTGCGTGAGACGGGCGAAATGGACGATGTGCAGATGTCTCAGATTTTCGGCAATTACTGCAAGGAGCACAACGAGGAGCTGTTCCAGCGCCGGATACGTCGCATCACCTTTGCAGCCCTTAAGAAGCGCCAGTTCCCCAAGTTCTTTACGTATCGGGCACGTGACAATTTCGAGGAGGATCGCATCTACAGGCACTTGGAGCCGGCATCCGCTTTCCATTTGGAGCTGAATCGCATGAAGACCTATGATCTCGAGGCATTGCCCACGGCCAATCAAAAGATGCATCTGTATTTGGGCAGAGCAAAGGTGTCCAAGGGTCAAGAGGTCACCGACTATCGCTTCTTCATCCGTTCGATTATCCGTCACTCGGATTTGATCACGAAAGAGGCATCGTTCGAGTATCTGCAGAACGAGGGAGAGCGTGTGCTGCTCGAAGCTATGGATGAATTGGAGGTGGCCTTCTCGCATCCTCATGCCAAGCGCACCGATTGCAATCATATTTTCCTCAACTTTGTGCCCACTGTCATCATGGATCCGGCGAAAATCGAAGAGTCTGTCACGAAGATGATCATGCGGTATGGCCCGCGACTATGGAAGCTGCGCGTGCTGCAAGCTGAACTCAAAATGGTCATCAGGCAATCGCCACAATCGCCCACGCAAGCTGTCCGTCTGTGTATAGCCAACGATTCGGGCTACTTCCTGGACATCTCCATGTACACGGAGCAAACCGAACCCGAGACGGGCATTGTAAGTAGACAAATTACCAAGACCAACAGCTAACAGTTGACTAATCCTCTTTGCTTCCGTTGTAGATCAAGTTCCACGCTTATGGCGATAAGCAAGGCTCACTGCATGGCCATCCCATTTCCACGCCTTATATGACCAAGGACTTTTTGCAGCAGAAACGCTTCCAGGCGCAATCCAATGGTACCACCTACGTGTACGATGTGCCCGACATGTTCCGCCAGATGACGGAACGACATTGGAAGGAGTTCTCCAAGGCGCGCCCCACCGTCGATATACGCATACCCGACAAGATTCTGCTGGAGTGCAAGGAGTTGGTGTTGGAGGGCGATAATCTGGTTGAACTGCAGCGCCTGCCCGGCGAGAATAATGTGAGTAATCCGTATGGAAAGGGCATGTTAAACAGCTACTGATCCACTTTATTCCTTGCAGTGTGGCATGGTTGCTTGGCGCATTGTGCTGGCCACGCCCGAGTATCCAGCTGGCCGCGAGATTATAGTGATTGCCAACGATTTGACCTATTTGATCGGTTCGTTTGGCATAAAGGAGGATGTGCTCTTCGCCAAGGCATCCCAGCTGGCGCGACAACTAAAAGTGCCCAGGGTGAGTAGCAGTAATTGAGGCTTAATTGGAGAGCGTCTGTCAATACTCGAAAAATCCCATTTTGTAGATATATATCTCGGTGAACAGCGGCGCACGCATTGGGCTCGCGGAGGAGGTGAAAGCTATGTTCAGGATAGCATGGGAGGATCCAGAAGAGCCAGACAAGGGCTTCAAATACCTATACCTCTCCACGGAGGATTATGCCAAGGTGGCCAATCTCAACTCTGTGCGCGCCATACTTATCGAGGATGAGGGCGAGCAGCGTTACAAGATCACCGACATCATTGGCAAGGATGATGGGCTGGGCGTTGAAAATCTGCGCTATGCTGGCCTGATTGCAGGCGAAACATCGCAGGCATACGAGGAGATTGTGACCATTGCCATGGTCACCTGCCGAACCATCGGCATTGGCTCTTATGTCGTGCGTCTGGGCCAGCGTGTCATTCAGATCGATAATTCCCATATTATACTCACGGGCTATGCTGCTTTGAATAAGGTAAGGAAGAGCATGTCCTACATTTATTAACCTCTGCTCATGATTTCGCTCTGGTCCTGTAGCTGCTTGGTCGCAAGGTGTACGCCTCGAATAATCAGCTTGGTGGCGTCCAGATTATGTACAACAATGGCGTCACCCACAAAACGGAAGCCATCGACTTGGATGGTGTCTATACAATACTCGACTGGCTCTCATACATTCCCGCTTATATTGGCTGCGATCTGCCCATTATTCTGCCGAGCGATCGCATAGACCGTCCCGTCGACTTTATGCCCACCAAATCACCTTATGACCCACGCTGGATGCTTGCTGGTCGCGTGAATCCAGTGAATGGCAATGAATGGGAGAATGGCTTCTTCGATCGAGATTCATGGAGTGAAATCATGGCACCGTGGGCCAAGACCGTGGTCACGGGCCGTGCCCGTTTGGGTGGTGTGCCCGTTGGTGTGATAGCCGTGGAGACGCGCACCGTGGAAGTAGAGATGCCCGCAGATCCGGCTAATTTGGATTCGGAAGCGAAGACACTGCAGCAGGCAGGTCAGGTGTGGTATCCGGATTCATCGTACAAGACAGCTCAGGCAATTAAGGACTTCGGGCGCGAAGAGCTGCCGTTGATTGTGTTTGCCAACTGGCGAGGTTTCTCCGGCGGCATGAAGGACATGTACGAGCAAATTGTTAAATTCGGTGCGTACATTGTCGATGGCCTGCGGGAGTACAAGAAGCCGGTGCTCATTTACTTGCCACCAAATGCTGAGTTGCGCGGCGGCGCCTGGGCTGTGCTGGACTCGCTCATCAATCCGCGTTACATGGAAACCTATGCCGATCCCGAGGCACGCGGTGGTGTGCTGGAACCCGAGGGCATTGTGGAGATTAAGTACAAAGAGAAAGATCTAATTAAGACAATTCATCGTCTCGATGCCACCACTATTGGGGTAAGACAAACGCTCAATGATTGGAGTCCAAGCAGTTAACTGACTATCTTTTTTGGCCGCAGCTCAAACGTGAGCACGATGAAGCGATTGCCGCTGGTGACAAGATCAAGGCAGCGACAATAGATGAGAAGATCAAGGCACGGATTTCCACGCTGATGCACGTTTATCACACTGTCGCCGTACACTTTGCCGATCTGCACGATACGCCGGAACGTATGCTGGAGAAGGAGTGCATCAGCGAAATTGTGCCTTGGCGCGATTCTCGTCGCTGGCTCTATTGGCGTCTACGTCGCCTGTTATTGGAGGATGCTCACATTAAGAGGATCTTACGCGCACAGGATAATCTCTCAGTGGGCCAGGCCAAGCAGATGCTACGTCGCTGGCTGGTGGAGGACAAAGGAGCTACGGAGGTAAAGACATGAATAATCAACTCAAAGTATGGAAGAGTATCTAATAAGTATTCCATTCATAGGCCTATTTGTGGGACAAGAATGAAGAGATGGTTGCCTGGTATCAGGAACAAACTAATGCCGAATCTATAGTCTCTCGAAATGTTAATGCCGTACGAAGAGACGCCATCATTTCCACGATATCGAAAATGCTAGAGGTTGCTCATATAAATATTCTCTCGTATAGTGCGTAGAAATATAAAATTATCTTCCTTTACAGGACTGTCCGGATGTGGCGCTGGACGCTGTTGTTGGTCTCTGTCAGGGTCTGACGCCGGTGAATCGTGGCGTTGTGGTGCGCACACTGGCACAAATGCAGTTGAACGAGGAATCCTCTGCGAATACCCAGGGGTGACTCTACTTTAAATATTAAGTTGGTCAAAACGAGTCTCCATTTCAATTTGGTGTACGGATAATTATGCTTTGTGCAACGCACAAATAACGAAATGTTTGTTTTAATATATAAGATTTGCTCTTAATGGCAAAGTGTTTGCATTTTGTTTAGTTGAATTGTAAATTAAACTAGCCTATTATAATAGTTACTAATTTAATTCATCTTCAATGGCAATAGGCGGCGGGTTCTGCTGCCTCTTGTCTGTTCATTTTTTGATTTGTAGGCCATGGGTAAACGAGGGACCCTCAAAAATAAAATTTTCTAGTTATTCGTATATCAAATATATACTATTAAATATATATATATATATAATTATATATATATATATAATATACAAATGTTTTTGTATTTGTATTGTATACAAAAGCTAAACTTTCCGCTAGTTGTCTAAGTCTTAACTGTTTACACACTCACACCGAGATTTTTTTGTGAATTATACGAATAGAGAAATACCATTGTGAATATATGTATGTACATGTTTCATATAAATTGAATTTATATTTTTACGATTTGTTCCGTTTTGCACTGACTGATTCATGGAATCATCACTTTGTATGCAAATCTTTTGCCATTTATTTCTTAAATTGAAAATGAAATTTACACGTGGAACACAGAGGCAAGCGAAATTCAATAATGTTAAAACATTTTCAACTCGGCCTAATTAGGATGAGTTAATCTTTGTATATATGATGCTAATCACCAGCCCGCTTAAATCATAATCTTATATTTGCCTGCTCAGTTCTGTTGATCCAGCCATTCGGGTTCGGCCACTCCGATTTTCTCGATAATGGAATTCACTTGATAGCACAGCGATTGAATTTGACGATCCCACTGAGGCAGAAGTTCACGATTTTCGAAATGCACGATACCGGAAATTTGATCGATGTGTCCATTCATGCGCCCCTCTGTAATCATCTGTGACGCAATTTTCTCCGCCTTTACGGCAGGTATATCTAACAGAGCGCCAAGCTCCTCAAATGTTATGTTATTGTACAATTTACTGGCGGACAACAAATTGTGCTCAAATATCGCACGATCCAGTATGGACGAACCATCCGGAGTTGCCGCCTTTTGATGGTCTTGCAACAAGGCCTCGAACTCCTGAAGTTCTGAACGTCGTATAATTCGCTCCAAGTACATCTTCTCTAGTATGGCATAAGCTGGTAAATGCTGGCACCGCTCGTCCTTGAACAAGGTGGCCAACATGCGGGAGCGCTGCTGACCAGCCGAGGCCAGTACTGTGCAGATGAGTGCTTTCTTCAATGCGGTCATCCGCTCTTCCTGGTCTACTATTTTGCGGTAGGATAGTTCGTTGTAACGTTGGGCTGCTTCAATGAATTTGCGCCGATAGTCAAGCACACGAGCATAGCACACTTTGTATAGCACCTGTCAAAGGGAAGAGATCAATATCTTCATATAATACAACAATTTCATATGAATTTTACCTGCAATTCCTCGGAGTTTGTTTCTGCTTGGAGCAGAGAAGCGCGATTGATGAACAATTCGGCTTGCACCGAATCATTATCTTCCAGATAGAGACGTGCGATTTTCAGGTATGTGCCCAGCTTACACTCCACGGAGTATTGTTTCTGGCCCGTCTCCAGTGGAATGCCAACTAAAACAGTGGCTGCATCGCGCCATTGCAGATTTCTCTCGTATATGTTGGCCAAATGGAACCGTATGCCGGCCACCTGCTCCTCGAATGAAATGACGCGTGGATGAACTTTCTCTAGTGTGAAATGGGACAGCTGTTTTGATATATCGTCGGGCAGTTTACTCAACTCGACGCCCACATCGTTCAGGATCTGACGCGCGATGACCAGGCTAACATGCTCGTTGACAATGGCCTCCACAAAGAGCTTTAGTGTATCGATCAGTTCGGGACCGGTGTTAGACAGGACACTTTTCAGCAGTTGACGATATTTGTCAGCCTGGTCTTTGTGTGTGCCAATAAAGTTGGTCAAGCCCAATAGCTGGGTACGCAACACAGCCGTAGATATGCCCATTATCCAATATCTCGACTCTAATATTGGCTCAACTCCACTAAAAAATCAGACAAAACTAATAAATATTATCGATAGGGCCAGTGCAGTGTTCGACAACGTTAGTATAGTAGTTGTGAGGACAGTTTAAAAAAGTGTACCCAAAAACTAGTATTTTTGTAAATTAGGTCGCGCAGTCTGTTATAATATATTTATTAAATTCATCACATTTCATTTGGTTATTAATATTAAATATTTTTGCAGTCTTATAATATACTAATTCACATGTTAATTCATTACTTTGGGTACACAAGTCTTCAAACATGTGGCAACTATGCCCACAATCGAAAATTGCGCTAAAAATGTATCGATAAATTATTATTATATATAAACAAAGCGGCAGAAACGTCAAAAGCCGGAATTTGGGTATGGATTTGCCTATTGAGTATGGCAGACGATGACAATGATGATTTTAATATAGCTGCAGCAGAACCGGCTTCAAGTTGCTCAAAGTGGTCCCAACATCTTTGTAAATCTGAGAGGCTGGCGGGAGAGTCTCTACTGTCATGTGCGAATTCAAAACAGCAACCACAAATGAACGCAGCGAGTGACTGGGAATTGTGGGACCAGCGCCTTTATGAAGCCGACCGCTTAGACTGTTTGCGTGCTCAAAGAGAAACGCGGCGTTCCCATGCCATACCTCCCTCGCAAAACTTCAACTCGCTGCAGTGCATGTTGGATGAGTTGGAAATGGTTAACATGGACTCAGGCCAAGCTGAGCCATTGCCAGATCCAGTAGTAACCGAATCGTCTCTAAGTATTGTGGAGGTTATCGAACGAGATTTCTGTGAGTCGCCCTCATACGTGGAAGACGATGTACCTGAAGATGTTGATTCACCCTGGTTTCGTTTCCGAGGCAAGAAAATCAAAACATTTTCTAAACACCGGAGGAAGTCAATTGCAGCACTAATATCGGACAATGAGGATTGTTTGAGCAGCAGTTCAGAATTATCTGTGCAAGAAGATTACAACACCCAAGTCTTCACAACGACTCACCGCGCCTTCGATGCAAATAGCTCGCAGAAGATCTGTGAGAATCTGTTAAATCTAAGTGCATTCTTTAGCCAAAATGCCAATAAATCCATTGATTTGCCCGAGAAACATATGAATCAGATGGATTGTACAATAGATGAGGCTAGAGACTACCAGTATGAGGATGTTACAGATATGCTGCAGGAAATAGGTTACCTAATTGACAATACAGAACATGGCAAACATTTTGATGAAAACTGTGATAGTAAAATTACAAGTAAGTCCCCCATATACTTTATATGTAAATAAAATTTAACAATTCCTTCTTACAGAGAATGCAGAGCTTTCCTTATTTTGTGAAACGACTAAGGAAACTCAAGGAAAAACTGCGGAACACAGAGGTAATGGCTAATAATCTTTGGGAAATAAATATCTGTATGATGTATTCATTTTAGAAAAAACTAGAGGAAAGCTCCAACTGCAAGGAAAGGAAACTATGGAGCTTGCACTACTTGAGGAGATTCCTCTGAGCGAATGGCAGCCCATTGATTTAAAGGACTCGAAAAACGAAGAACTGAAAAATTGTAAAGAGCCGGAGCTAGTGGCATTCAGTGAATGGCAGCCAGTGGATAATACCCAAGCTATTGGATTTCGGACTGCATCAAACAAGGTCATGAAGATAACGGAGGAGATGCGCAAAAAGGCAGCCATGTTAATGGCTGATTTAGAAACAACTGAGATGGAGCAGCCAAAGGAAGGTACTGCTTTAAATAAGACAAGAGATATAACTACAGAGGAAGAGGATATAAGGGCCGACTTTGAATTCCTGGACGAGATTCCTTTCAGCGAATGGCAACCAATGGAGATACCTGAAAGCAAGCCTGTTCTGAGTAGTCAATTGGATTTGATACCATTAAGCGAATTGCAACAAATGCGTATTTTAGATGCAGCATCCAGCAGTAAAAAAGCAGAAGTTACTAATTTAATGGCGCCTTCAAAATTGAACCACAGCCAAGAGAATAGGCCATTTCCTGAGACTGCAATTGGATTCCGCACTGCTTCGGACAAGGTCATGATAGTCACAAAGAAAATGCAGGAGAAGGCCGCAATGCTGATGGCTGACTTGGAAGCTGGAAATGTGCAAGGCGAGAATAATCTGGAGAGCAATGAATCTGTTATAGAAACTCCTGAGGCTAAGCTAACAGATGCCATCGGGTTTCGCACGGCATCGAACAAAGTCATAACACTAACACAGGAAATGCAGCAAAGAGCAACATTGCTAATGGCTGATTTGGAAGCTGGCAGCTTTAATAAAGAAAATAGGCAAGCAGAGGAAATTGCAGCGACTATTCCTGAGACTGAGTTATCAACTGCAATTGTGTTCCGTACAGCGTCGGCTAAGGTGATGCCATTTACAAAGGAAATGCAGCGAAAAGCGAAGTTGCTGATGTCTGATCTAGAAGCCTGTAGTGTTAGTTCACAAAATATACAAGAAGAAAATCCAGTTAAAGGAGAACGTAGTTGCTCCGAGAAACATAGAGAAACTACTACTGAGAATCATTTAGATGGTATTTCCGAAAATATTGTTTTTCATACTGCATCTAACAAGGCCATACAATTATCTGATGAGAATCGTCAACGAGCTGCTATGTTGATGGCTGATTTGGAGTTTGGTAATGTGAACCAAACAGAAGCACAGATCGAGCAGTTGGACATGGTACACCAAAAGATTTCGCCAACATGGAGTAGAGTAGAATCTACTCCAACAAGTAAGGCAACTACGAAAAGCTTAGCCACAGAAGAGAATGTATGTAAACTAAATGTAGAAATTGATGGAATCAAGCCTCTGGAACCAGAAACAAATTTTAATTCTCCTAAATGTACGCCAGAGCTTCAATCTTCATTGTCACAGCTCTGTGGCCGCTCACCGTTAGACAGAGCAACAAAGAGTTCGATTATAGCGCGGCGAAATTTGCTCTCACTAAATAAGAGGCGCAAACGAAAGCTAAAAGTGGAGAACAGCAAGTTGGATTCTGATTGTACACCTTATAGAGGATTTGTTCCAATGGAAGCATCGACAAGTACTCCCATGCCAATTCGTATGGAAAACGTAAAGAACGATAAAAAGTCGCTCTCCGCAATGAGAGACCGTAGCTTCTCCCAAGATTCGCCAAGTCGACAAAGCAAACATGTAAACAAGCGTAAAAGTGAGGAGGCTTTATCCCCAATTTATGCACCCACAACAAAGACTCGACGTGTTGGACTAAGTCGTATTCGAAACAAATCCACAAATGAGATTTGAAATAATCAAAGCTACTGTCGCAAAGTGGCTATACATAAATATTGCAGTGCTGGCGTTGACATTTTTATGTGCATTTTCAAAATAAATGTTAACCAACACTACCATATGTGAGTTCCAGTCTCTCATTCCAATTCCAATTGGTAAGAAAGTAGTGTAATCTGAAATAATAAATATAGTTTTAAATGTAAAGAAAAAATAAGAAATATAATAATCAGCATAGTGTAAATAATATATATATATAACCAAACAAAAAACATTTAATTATAGTTGTTGCAGACAGCAAGCATTATAGTTAGCGCAGTTTGTTTACGTCCCCACTGCATATTTTCCATTGGAAGGGACCTATATACAGAAAGCAAAACAATAAAATATGCAAGTGACTTCATATTCTGCCAAATGTCAAAATTGACTATATGTGATTAATACAAAGATGCATACGTTGGTGTTTGCACGTATATTTAATTGATTTTGCATGGATAATTTCACAGATGCACGCAGTTGTTTTGCGTGAAAGTCCATTCACATACACTTGTTACACAAACAAACAGGCGTATTGTGCTTGTATGTGATTACATGCGAGTGTGTGTCAGCAATTTAATAGACTGCTACTTTATAAATGACTATTTAATATTTGTGATTACTAATCTGATATATAGGCGCTATTGTCCAAGGCTGGCGGCTTATTGGAACTAAAGCTTCATGAGAACACTTTTGCTGCTATGGCATCGGCATACTAACACACTTACATTGTGATATGTATGTGTGTAGGAAACAAACACTAGAACTCGCGCGCACGCTCCCATCCCATACAAATACGTTCATAGGCGACGCCTGAAATTCGCTTATTTTTAATTAAAGCGTATAAGCTTTGGTTCTCTCGCCTCAAATCAACGCAACGACTTTATCAGAAATTCTCCAGGCACATACAGTACAATTTCGCTAGAATGAACGACTATTGTACTGGGACGATTTCCGTGATGCATCGACCGTGGAAGTTCGAAAAAATAAAAAAATAAAAAAGAATGAATACGAATAATATGTCGGAACATTCCCTGTCCATTCAGAGCATTGTACACTAGTGACTTAGGCGAGATTTCACTGTAATATACGTACATATATTCGTCTATATGCATATGACTATATGTGTACCGTTATAGTTGGGTTCGATTATCTGCGCCTTCGTTCACGTTCTAATCATCGCCAGCGTCTCATTTCGCTGGCAAAAT
>JABVZX010000001.1:6521975-6542923 GCA_020883565.1 Drosophila pachea
GAAGGAGGGGTAATTGAAATCGGGGGAGAGTGGGGGAGTTACTTCCCAATATACTATGACAGCAAACCCCGTTGCCGAAGAAGTATTTATTTCTAAGTATTCTTAGCTTGTTTATTATTGCGTTATGTATGTAAAATAAAAGATCCATTGTTTTTAATATACTTATTTAATGTATAACTATTATTTTTTGTATTGTATTCAAAAAAAGAAAAAGAAAACCACAAAAAATATCGCGTATTCCAAACAGCATTTACATGTACTCATCAACTGGCAGAAAATATGATAACAAAAAGCACACGCACACATATACAAGCACACTCAATCACAAGCCTGCGCTCAATTGAACCATTAAGACCGAAAGTATTTCGCAAATGTATTACATTTTTGTGCTATTTTATAACAGTTTAAACCATAATTAGCGTAAAATTTGTTGGCAAAAATCAAAAATGAAAAAAAATATACGAAAATACAATTATATATTCATGAACAGATATAAATATCTTAGTTTAGAACGCAATTTGTGCAAAACACAATCAAAACAAAAAACCTTTGGTAAAAACATGCAAAAAGAAACAAAAATTGCATTAAAAATGTACACAAAAAAAAAGAACTTCAACAAATTAACTAAAAACTATGGATATCTTCGTTAATAAACAATATAATCGCTGGCTATTTGAGGGCATCCAAAATTGTGATAAATGAAATTAGAATGCGGAAAATGACCAAGGGACAGCGCCAATTGAGAGCACACAAAGCAAAGCAATGAGCAAAGCGTAAAGAAAGAGAGCAAGAGTGAGAGAACAACAACTGCAGCCAGCAGCGTCGATGCCTCACGCGTTTCCGGCGCGATTAAAAACGCGCGCTTACTTTTTATTTTGTGGTACGTTTTAAGTTTGATATTTATTATTATTTGAATTTTGTTTTTTGCCCCGTTTTGTGCAATGTGCATTTGCTTTTTGCATTTTTCTCTATGCACTGACCAACAAACACCATTTTTGACTAGGCACAAGCCAATTTTTTGTCTTTTGGCTCTGCACAGCGTGCGAGCGATGCCTAAAAAGAGAAAATCTTATACTGATCGTAAACTAATGCAAGACATATTTATACACAGGCAAGACTGCTTCGGATCGCCGTTCTTCAATGCCTGCGTCGAAGCGCTGCAGCTGCATGAGGAGATGGACAAGTACAATGAATGGCGCGATACCCTGGGACGCAAGTAAACGGAAATAGACAGACAGGACGGACGGGCAACACCTGAATGCGGAGGCAGCGAAGTAAAGCTATAGCTTATCGAGCATAATACGAGTACTATCTATATTCTATATAAATATATATACTATGCAGCGAATATACATACACATACACACCACACACAATCAAGGCACACACGAACTAACGACAGAGAACAGAGAGAAACCACATAAGTAAAAATTATCACAGCGAATACGCGAATTAAATCTAAGTAAAAAATGTTGAGAAAAGATTATCTAAAAACTTATATATATATATACAAATATACATATAAAATACATAAATTATAAAGAATAAATACTAATCAAGGAAACATGACAGTGTAATATTTCTTCACATAATTATTGTTTCTGTCTTATTTTAGTTATAAAGTTTTTGTACAATTGTTTTTGTCGTAGGGCCCCCGATTTAAGTTTAGTTTTCGATTCTTAGCTATATGTATATGTATTTATATATAATGAAAGTTTCATGTGTGCAACTCTTTTAGTTGAAGCAAAGGACAAGGCGAAACATTATATCCAATGTCTGATGTAAATAAACTTTAAAATTTTGTGTTTCGTTTATATGTATCCTTATATGCAAACACGTCAATATACAGATATAATTTGTAAATTTTTGCCTATCATTTAAGCAATTAATTTAATTTGTTACGTTTACGTTCTAATTCTAACCATATTACGCGAAGAAATTAGGAAATCTATACACCCACACGGACACAAAACACATATACACACTCACACATAAAGAGAAAGACACAGAAACACCAACACAAACACGATACAGCATATTTCGATATTACATTATATGTACCCTAATTAATATAAACCTGTTTGGATCTAGTCGTAAAATATAAATAAAAACTGTATATTTCAAGTGGAGAGAATACCCAAAAGCCGCTTTCATTCCTTTTAATAGCTTTATTCAATCAACATAGATATACATTTTGCTTAGAGATGTGTGTGTTTCCAATATCAAAGTGTTTTATATCGTGGGTGCAGATAAAATTATTCTGGATAATTAAACAATTAGAGCCTCATTTCACTTGAGGTGTATGAAGTGCCAAGTGTCGACTGAAAGACAAGAGATTCAAGAGATTCATATAATAATTGTTGCTCCATATTTATTTACATTATTATACAACCAATACATAAACAATTGTGGGTATTTCGCAATATTTACAGCAGGGTTTGGTTATAGCAAATTATAAGGAATTAGTAAAGCGTGCAAAATTGGATTTTTGTGTCCGTTTTATGCATTTTTTTTTGTTAGCTTTGAGCGGGGTGTTTTAAAGTTTAGCGCGTATATAGTAAGCCTTACCTGTATCGGGCACATCCTCGACCTCCCCACCGTCTGGAGCTTCCTTCAGTATTTTGGCAGCCTCCTCTTTGCCAATGACGAATTCCGAGTTGCGATGAGTAATGTTTTGACTGAAATTTAAAATAAATGCATGAGAATTCATTTTGAGATAGTTGTAATTTTGACAAACCAAGCAATGTCTGGTGCGCCCACATTTGACTGATTAATCAGCGTCTGCCAGAACTTGTGTGTCTCTGCGATAATGGAGGTGGCAAAGTCCGAGTTCTTTGCATCACCATTGAAGGCAAACTGATTCTCGGGCTTGCCATCGGGAATTTTGTAAATCTGTGAATAACGGCAAAAATTGAATTGTCTCCGTTATGCAAGAATGGTTTGCAAATTGATTTACCTTGAACCATTCGACAGTGGCACGCAGCAGACCCGGGAAATATTGATCAACATCGGATACATCGTTAACCTTCGATGCCAACGGGTCGTTCACATCGATTGCAATGATTTTCCAGTCCGTTTCGCCCTCATCGATCAGAGCAATGGCTCCCAGCACCTTGACTTGCAGCACCTCGCCACGTTTGGCCACACGGTAGCCAATTTCGATGACGTCGATGGGATCGTTATCACCTTTGCAACCAGTCGAGGGTTCAATATGATTGGGATTTTCCCAGGTCTGCGGCAGAGCGCCATAGTTCCAGATATAGCCCTTGTGTGGGAAGCAATTAGCCACAAAACGCAATTTACCTTTCTTGATGTCCTGCTTAATGGGGTTCAATGGTGTTTTCAGGCTGATCTACAATAGTTATTAACCATCACGCCATTTTTCTTTTAATCAAATTGTTTCTTTGTGTTGGCTTATCGTTAAAAACTTAGTTATCTTACCTCCATTTTGGCGTTTGTCCAACGTGGCACTTCAACCACCATATTGTAGATGGTCTTCTCGTCATTGGCATACAGTGGGATATCGTGCATGGGTGAAATGACATTGCCGCAGTTGTTTTCTATTGCAAATGATTAGGAGAGGACAATTAAAGTATTGTAATTAATTTACGCCACGAAACGCAACACGCAAAGGATTGATTAATTAAAGCAAACAAGAAAAGGCTTGAAGATATTAATAAGTAATTAACATTGAATGTATGAAACGAAAATAAAGATATGTTATGGTATTACGTCCGGTTCACAATCAAAGAACATCATAAATATAAAAGTCCATAGTTCATATAAGCAGCCCATCGCTTGATTCACCTTGTTCAGTGTCACCGGCAAAGCGTACGCCGGCCGTTCATTGTACTGATAAAGCTACGTCTTTAAATTAACAATAACTTGTTGCATAATTTGTTTCTTTCTTTGTTAGGTCCGCAGGTGTCAATTATATTATGCTGCGCCGGTATCAGAAGGATTACTTTTCTTTTAACAAAATTACACAAACTTACTGAAATACAGGCTATAGTTGGGCGAATTCTTAGCGCCTTTTTCAATTGTTTCAAATAATGGCATTTTTGTTGCTTTTTTCTGTATGTTTACAAGTTGTATATGTCTATTACTGGCGTAACGTATTTCCGCTGACGCTGCACAAATCGGTTGAAACAAACGTCTACCGAATACACGTGAGAAAGCAATATATGAATTCCTTGTAATTTCGGCGAGCATTCTAAGACCTCAGTGATGCCAGACTGTTCAACAAAAATACCGAACAAAATACAAATTACCGGTGAAAAGAGTTCACTGAGAAATGAAAATATTAAATTCGAATGTCATACATCAAGTAAATTTTACATTTTTACAAAATTTACATACGATAAAATTCATGTTTTTATATTATTTTATTCGCGTGAAAGCAACTATTAGATTTGCCCACGGCTATTATCCCGCGAATATACTATTCAATAGAATCGATTATTTTACGAGGCCAATCGAATATCTATAGTTGTTTTTTCTCCACGCTGACAAAGATTCACGGAAATTGTAAGTCGTCGCTGTGATTTTGGGACAACAATTGCTTTACAGCAAGTTAATACTGAAAGTTTTTGCAGAAGTGCAAAACGAAGAAAAATTATAAAGGCATCTCGCGAACTTTAACGTCTCGTTAACATAGAGCGTACAGTGTTGAACAAAATAAACAAAAATACACCTGCTGCAGGGTTTCCTTATTTTTGCAACAAGTCGAAATATCTCCAACTATTGCCATGCAGAATTCAAGATCCAGAGGCTCTTCGTACAAGTCTTATCGGCGGCCAGCTGTTGCTTCCACACAAGCCAACAATTTTAAGTCGCGTGAATCGAAAACGAAGCTTGCCAGAGACATTTCAAGTAGTCAATTGGGTAATGATGATAACGCTTGTGTGGTGTGCTTTAGAAACGTTGAAATCTATTCAATCGGGGACTGCGATCATCCCGTTTGCTACGAATGTTCAACGCGTATGAGAGTTTTGTGCCAACAGAACGAGTGCCCCATATGTCGGCATGTGCTGTCCAAGGTAAATCCTAAAGAAATGTGTATTTACTGTTGCCAGCGTCAGCTATATATTCTCTTTCGTCCAGGTTTTGTTTACTGTAGAAAAGCTACCTTATCGCGAACTTGAAGCCGGCAATCGCTCCGACTTCTATAGCAAAAAGTATCGAATTGGCTTTTGCTCCGCTGATATTCAACAGAAATTCTACAAGCTGCTTGATCATCCATGTCCACAGTAAGTTTTCAGATTATTTAAGCAATTTCGTAAATTTCTAATTTATAGTTTAACAGGTGTAATGTGCAACCATTCCGCACATTTGAAGCGCTACGTACTCATGTGCAACATGAACACCATATGTATTTCTGTGATCTGTGCGTAACAAATCTGAAGATCTTTACGTTTGAGAGGCGTTGTTATAAGGAGGCAGAACTGGCCATACACAATACAAAGGGCGATCCGGACAATACATCACATCGCGGTCATCCGCTCTGCGAGTATTGCAATGAGCGCTACGTGGATCGGGATGAACTTTTTAGGCATTTGCGGCGTGATCATTACTTTTGTCATTTTTGTGATGCCGATGGATGCAATGACTTTTACAAGTATATAGAATTTCAAATTGATATTTATTCATGCAACACTTCAACTTCTCTTAACCTTTCAGTGTTTATGCTGACTTAGCTGATCATTTTCGCAAGGAACATTTTCTTTGTGAAGAAGGCAAATGCGCATCAGAGGAGTTTACTGGCGCTTTTCGCAATGAGATTGATTATAAAAAGCATGTTGCCAGTGTACATGGCAAAAGTCTCAACAAACAACAGGCGAAACAGGCACGCACATTACAGCTTGAGATAACACTAGGACCTCGCGGGCGACGGGGTCCCAATGAGCCAGGTGTTACAAACATGAGATCACGGTAGGTGCTTTTATGCTATAAAGATTCTTTAAATAAATTATATATCTTTGCAGCAATGAGGAACAAGATAACTTCGATGAGTTCCCTTCAAGTAGCACGTATCAGAGTCAGCCCGTTATCATTGATGCAGGCAACGAAGAGGAGTTCCCAAAGCTGGCAGGCTCTACACCCGGTCCGAATGTGTCTTTGGTTAGGCCGCCGCCACCGTCCATACTTAATTTTAGGGGCACATCAGGTCTCGCCCGGACAAAAGAGAATTTTCCAGCCCTCGGGGGTGCCGCTGGGGCTAGCATATCAAGCGTTTCTAACAGCGCAAGGGCTCCGCCTCAACCTGTTGCGGCGAATTTTAAGAAACCGGCTAATGCAAGTACTGCTTCTGGGGGATCAAGTGTTGCGCGCGCCAATACATCGGCTAGCGGCATGTTATTACACGTCTCTAACCGACCGGCAGCTACTAACAGTAAGAAGCCTATTAACGATATGGAATTTCCTGCATTGCCAATGGGTAAGGGCAAAAAGACGCAGCGTAACTTAGAAGAGGATATGTTGCCCAGCGGCTCAACAGTGCCCATGTCTAATGTAGCGGCCAAGCATCGCACACTGGTTGACGATTATGTCTCTGTAGCGCACCCGAGCACATATCAAAAGATACAAATGGTGCAAAAGGAGGAACTAGAGGCTAAGGCGCGGCAGGAAGCGCTCAAGAAGAGTGCACCCAAACTAACAGCTGCGGAATTTCCCACATTAGGACCGAGTAGCACCAAATCAATACCCATACAGAAAACGAATGGTACCGGCGGAACAGCAGCCCCATCGAATTGGGTCAAACCCGTATCAGATAAAAAGCAAAAGGATTTGGATAATCGAAAGAGCAAAGTAGCGCCGGCGCCTATATTGCCAACACAAAAAGGAAACGCAATCAACTTGAATAGCAACAACAAGAGTAATAGCAATGGCAACAAACAAGAGCAACAACAACAAACTGCCAAGAAGGAGAAGAAATCGAAAGAAAAGAAAAACAATCAGGAGTTGCAACCAAAGACGCTGAACAAACAAAAGGAGAAGAACAATAATACAAACAATAGCAATAATGACAATAGCAACAAGCAACAACTACAACAGGAACAGCAGCCAGTGACTGCTAACTCTAATGGAAATTTATCAAGCACATTGCGAGCACCACCTGGCTTAACCGCAATCGGTGCGCCGCCCATTAAACCGCCGCCTGGGTTTTTGTCTAATGTCACTGTAAACTCGGTCGCCAAGCTGCCAAACAATCTGACTTTCACCAATTCATCGGGTGAAAACTATAGCATTGTGCCCAGTCCCAATAGATATAGTGATCCACCCGAAGCAACAAACAGAAATCAGGTGAGCATCGCAATTTTCTATAAGCTATATGTTTAAAATTATTTTCTTTATTCAGAGTTTAGTAGATAAGCTGCGCGAGATACTGAAAACACCAGAGGCCTTCAGCGAATTTCGTTCGCTCTCGTCCAGTTTCCGTGATGGTACCTGCTCGGCTCAAGCCTACTATGAGCACTGCCAGTACGCCATGACGGATAAGTTTCAGACTCTGTTCCCGGAGCTGTTAGTCTTGTTGCCCGACATAAGTAAACAGCAGGTTGGCGGACAGCTTAATACTGAAGAAACCCAGCTATTGTTTTTTGTATTAATTTATTGTTTATTGAATTATAGGAGCTGTATTTGGTGCATAAACAATATGTTAACGCCATGGCACCTAGCGAAAGGAAAGTGCTTCCCAACCTGGAAGTGTGTAGCGCGTGTAAGCAGATTGTTTTGCAAAGTGATTTCGGCAGCCATCAGGAGACACATGAGCTTACAAAAAACTTCCCCACGCTTGATAGTACAGCTCCGAATAATTTGCTTAGTGCTGCCAAAAGTGCACAACGCAAATAAGACGAAGGTGTCGGTGGTTCCACAAGTCACAACACCAACAGCAGCAACAATAATAACAACGAATAATTCATTGGATAAGCTCTATATAGCAACGTATATTTTGTATTTATGTACAAGCATATACAAACGAGAGAGGCGCAAGAGAGAGCCGAGTAATCAAATCCACTGTACACAGCAAACGAACTCACATGTGAACTTAGCTTAACTCTGTAAAATGTATTCTATATATAATTAGACTATGTAAAATTTTTTCGTTGTATATAACGTTAAAAACGTTTTATATTTTGTTGAGCGATCGAACGTACCACCACAGTAAAGTTTGTGGAATGTTTTTTTTTTGGAATTTCTAATGAGTGAGCTTGTATAAACTAAATAACAACCAAACTGAATAAAGTGCAAAACAATCAAATTGCAAATATAGCTCCTTTCATTGATTACTTATTATGTATTCGCTTTTTCTCTCAATTCACAATTAGTATGATTGCGATGAGCTACGAGCCGCCACGTTCTTGTTAGAGGCAAGATAAACCATATCAAAAAGTTCAAGTTATGCCGCCAAATATTTAAAAATGAAAACGGCAGGAGATTGGCAAATGCTACCGTATTTAACGAAATGTGGTCTCACCGAACTTCCTAAATGTCAATTATCGATAAGTGTGTTTGCGATAAATGTATAACAAACAACGATGGAACGGCGCGAGGATGCTCTAAAACAGGTAATCTAAGATAATTTAAATGCATTGTGAAATCTATCAGACCTATCTGATTGCAGGCACTAGAAGAGAATGCTCGAGAAACTGAACGATGGCAACGCTATAAAACTGAAAATGACGTTGCCATACAGAACTTGAATACGTTCTCCAAACGTCTTACTGTCGAGGTTATGGTGCCAATTGGTAAAAAGGGTCTAATGCCGGGTGAACTGATTCACACTAACGAACTGTTAGTCGGTCACTATCAAGGCTACTTCTCAACTTGCTCGGCACACAAAGCAAAGGAGATATGCCAGCGTCGATTGGCCATGGCCGATGAACATCTAAAAAAACTGCAGGTCGAGGCGGAGTTATGGCAGTAAGATATTAAATATTCGAGTATCATTATGTTGTTAAATATCTTCTTGCTTCAGAAACAATTTGGAGACCCCTCTACTGGAAGGCGCTTTGCCTAAATCTGATGAAATTGAAATTATAGAAGAGTACAATGAGATAGATCACAAAAATTGGCTCAGGGAACATAAGGAGCGCGTGCGCAAAGAGAAGTTAGAGGAACGCGCAGAACGAGAGGCTAATGCTAATACGTATGTTGATATATTACAAAAGCTGGAGGAACGTGAATTGTTAGAGGAACTTGGACTTGATCCGGAAAATTACAATGAGCAGACACTAAACGGGCTGCTGGAGAATGAAGCTCAAAGTGAAAAAGATGAAAGTATAAACTGTGATAATGAATATAAATCTACTAAGACAGATGAGGAGATCTTCAAGATGTTGGATAAGCTTGAAGCAGAAGAGGAGAATGATGAATACGACAATGATGAAGAGGTTGAACAAAATCTGCAAAGCACAAACGAATTGGTACGCAATTTAATGAGTGGACAAACTCCGGTGACACCTGCCAAGCCACGTTTGGGCGCAGCCAAAAATAATGTGATCGAACCAAACGAACCCACACAAATAAATGTCGAAGATCAGGACAGTGAAGATGATGAAGACGATGAATCAGATCACCCAGAGGAAGTGAAATTGATAAGAGAACAAATGCAAATTTTACCCAGCGAGGAACGACAAGAGTTCTTGCAAACACAATTGCAAATAATCAAGGCGAAAATGCGAAAGGTGCAGAAGGTATCCTTCATCAGTGACGAGCTGACACATTTGATGAATGTGGTTGTATGTCTTGAGGATGATTTACAGGAGATGCTGTTCGAGCAAGGTGAAGCGGTTAGCACAGAGGAACTAACAGACGAATCGGCATCAATCGAAGATTCTTTAGCTAGCGGAAAGCGTCGCATATCATTTGCAGAAGTTGATCAACAGCTTCTCTTCAATCAGGACGAAGCAGTAGCCAAAATGCTAAAGACGAACAAAAAGTCACATCAGCGTGAAATAATTCAACTTGACGCTCCAACGTTATCAGAGGAACAGGAAGTCTGCTCGCCAAAGCAGAAAAGTCCTCAGATTATGGAAAAGGTCGAAAAGAATCTTCGATTTGTACAGGAAAACCAGAGTATGCAGGACTTCGATTTGGTCAGTAAAATACTCGAAGCCTCGATGGGCGCTAATAAGACACTTCACATAAGCTTTAATCATTCCGATGCTCCAAGTGATTCGACAGAGTACGATAAAACTTTGGGTCCCAGCACTCCTGCTCATTTTTATGAGATCTACAAAAGGGCTTTGTCCGCTGAGCAGGAGAAGAACTCTTTTCCCATCTATGTTAACAGCTATGAGGGCGAGGATCAGCTGAAGGTACCAATCTTAAAGGAAGAGCAACGGGCAGCAGCTTATGATGACCCACGCCTCCGGGTGAGTAAACACGTATATAACACGTAATTCACATCATGTCTTATATATTCTATTATATTAAGTTCAACAAATCAACCCAAGAAATTATGGATCAGTCACAATTGAAGGCAGATGCATCAGGCACAGAAATGAAATCTATATTGCGCAACAAGTTGGCTGTGAATCAAGAACCTCGTGCTGAAGTCAACCAGCCAAATACCAAAAAAAATAAGAACAGTAAGAAGAAAAAAGAACGAACTCTTGATGATGGCCTGCAAGATATAAGTGCTTACCAGAAGGTAATGCAGGATTTGTTTGAAAAGGAGCCAACAGTACCAGAGCCACTGCCTGAGGGCAAATTTATTGATGCACATGCGCCGAAGAAGCGAATTAGCCGCTTCAAAGAGCAGCGTTCCACTAATAAAACATAGTCTTTCATGTGAGTGAGATATGTACATTTATTGTTATAATATTCTATTGTGTGAAACGAATGAAATTATGAACTTATGTACAACAAATTGTAAATGCTGTACTTCTATTGCACACATGCTGTCACTCACACACACGTTATTAAAGTTAAACACTATTTACTACGCCGCTTCAACGGAATTTATTTTAAAAACATTTACATTTATGAAATTACTTAAAATGAGATATTAATTTGATTTTACAATTATGCCTGGTTGGGAATCAACTCTAGCTACACTAGATGCACAGATCAACTTTCCATATACATAAATATACTATTTATATATATGTGTGTGCGTGTGTACTTACAATGAACGAGTTTAATTCATATAATTTATATGAAAGTTTAAAAGTAGCTACATATTAATTACTAATACATACAGTGTGCAAAATGTGTTTTTTTTTTATATATAGAATTGCACCAGCAACTCTTTTGATATCTGTATACGAATTGTAATTAACTGATTATTGCTTCAAATGGCGGTTGCTAAAACAAGCCGAACCAACATTTTTATTACATTACTTTTGTTTTTTGTTATTACTGTTTTCTATGCATTTTCTTGTGTTTTTGTTTTTCGAAGAGTAGGTACATTTGAAATGTCAAAATTTCATTGAACATTTATATATTGTCAGCTATCCTTCGATGCCCAGGCACAGCAATTGTTGACAATTTGCCTTCTTCGAGTGCAATGAGTTTAATTATTCAGTTCACATGGCTAATCTTCGAGTCCAAGAAATTCACGCTCCAACGCAGCGCCCATCATATTCCATTCGCCATCATCTTCATCCTCCTGATTGTTATCACTGTTCGAATCGGATCCCATTTCCAAATCTGATGGCAACTCTTCGCCTGAGAAAATAACTTCGGCTTTATATAGATATTACATATATAGTTACAAACTTATATTTACCTCGTCGAAATTTAGCACTTGGCATTTCGTCATCGTCGTCTTCCTCCTTTTCCTCTTCTTCGTTTTCGTCGCCTTCGTTGGAACTTTTATCGAAATCAGCAACTTTGCTGGCAGAACCCATCATGACATCCTCGGTCCGTGTAAAGAAATCGTGTGCTCGATTCGAGCTCTCGTCCTCGCGCTTCCGCTTCAGCAGCTTCTTATCCATGGGTGGATTCTCTGTTCGAAGTAATTCGTTCATTATCAAGTACCATTAAGTATTGACTATTTAATTACCAAAGTTGACGGGACCCTCCTCACTGGACGAGTCCGATTCGAAGAATGTTTCGTAGTCTTTGTTCATGGATTCAATGTCCGCGTTCGTGAACACCAACAGCGGATTTAAAGTTTCGCGGAAATTACCACCTTGCTCCTGTTGCATGCTACTTGATGGCGATATCTCAGATCTCTCATTGTAATTAACCACATGCTCAGGACTGTGGCAATGTGCTGGCGGCTGTCGGCCTTTGTTGCGCACCTTGCGATCGAGGGGAAAGAGGCGCTCATCTACATGCTCCCATCGTTCGGCACAGGCCCATAGCCAATTGGCATTAACCACTTTAATGTTGGGCTCCTTCTTCGCTGCATTCACTTTGTATGTACCAGCATTAACGGCGACGAGATGCGTTATGTCCTTACTGATGTTCGGCTGCACCTCGGCACCCAAGCTTTTAGCTATGAAATAGGCACGGGATTGTTCCAATTTCATCTGGGTCGGCACTAAGCCGGAAAAGACTAGATTTTGACCACGTAGCACTTCGCAACGGATTTTCGGTACAATGATCTTGAGATCGGGTATTTCTGTGGTCTCATCGTAGATTGAATAGAATCGCTTATGTATATTCCTTAAAATAACCTCCAAATAGAGTAAATAATCATCAGGATCCTCAATTTCAATTTGTTTCTGTCCGTCACTAGATATTTTAACATTCGGACAGGGACTCTGTGAGGTTGTGGCCACATCGTCATTGGTTTTCGATGGTGCAACATCTGCATCTGATGCACTCTTTTCATCTCCGCTGGTGGACGATGCCATGCTCTCATCATCCTCTTTCTTGGGCACCGACTTCTCAGTACTGTTACTGTCTTTTGAACATTCCAAGGTAACATTATCAATTACAACAATCTCGTCGATCTCGCTGACTTGTTTATCGCTACTCTGAGCTTCAGATTCCGGCAACCCGGATGAGTTCTCGTCCACGATCAAGTGCTCTTCGCTACATATTTTGCCATTTAACTTTTCATCGTTATTTACACAGGTATCTTTTGTTTCCACGGTGCTTGCTGTGCCTCCATCTTTCGTCTCGCTACCTAACTCAAAAATGTCCACTGAGTCCTCATTGCATTCTTCATCTTTGCTTGTGCTTGAAACTGTATTGTCGCTTTTATCCTCCGGGTCTTCCGGTTTTACTGGTTCTTTATCTGAACTTGGCGCCGGCCTCTCACCTTCGGACTTCTTTTCAGCAATTTTATCAATTTCTGCCAATTCAAAATATTTACGTATATTTTTAATGAATGGGTAATGGCCCACTTACCCTTAAAATCGACGCCTTCGCCATCTAGTTCGTGTTTGGATAAACCTGGTGGGGCATTGATGTCGCCGGTATGTTGAAAGAAATGATAAGGCTTCACTTGTATCAAATTGGACGCCATGTTCCAGACGTCCTCACGATCATCAATAATGCAAACCATGGAATCTCCATTCGGAAAGAGCGCTCTATTCATAATAAAAGCCATATTAAAGAAATACTTAAATTACTGTGCCGAGCTTACTTCAGATTATCTGTCTTGCTGGTGGCATTAAAACACTCATCTCGTGACAAAATCCGATGGGAGAAGAATTTTCCATCGGGATCCAGCAACTGAGCAATCATATGCGCATAATTACGAGCACCAAATGTGCAAATATGAAGCTCATACAGCTTGGACATCCGTTCCAGAAACTCTGCGGTGCCCGGTCGCAGGCGTGTATGATACCAGGGAGATTGCGGACCGTAGAGTTGAAAGTGATAGATCCCCTTTATATTATCTGGTACCGAGTCGTTGGTTGTGTGTATGACCGTCTGATCAAGGTCTACCAAGAGTACCAGCTTCCGATCGGCCAATAGTCGGCGCGTATCATCGTGTCCAAGCTTTTGTGCCAGCTTTTGTGTTACTTTTAAATCGGGCATCGTGTGTACCATAGGTACTGAGGCCTCAGATGTTTGGCCCTATTTAAGGGTTATGGATAATAATTTATTAAATTTTATTTCATCCGTTTTTATTTATTTGGTACTCACATTATCATTTTGTCTTAAATCTGCGCCGCAATCTGCGCACATATCCTTAATAACAGTTGTGTGTATGCATTCGGATAACTCCAACAGCGCATCTCTGAGCGGGAGAAAAAATAAACAATCATATATTTTATGTATACGCGCATGTGTTTTTTCGTTGGCGGTGTGTGATGCATAATTGCATTCCACCCACTCTCGCTTGCTCCCTTTTTGGATTCACACACAAACAAGAACATTTGGACATGGAAAGAGAAAGAGGTGGAGGTGGAGAGGAAAAACTCACCCTTTTATCACTATTTCGCCTTCCTTTCGAAGACGCTTTCTGACCACTCCAGCACGATTGGACTTGTATTTTAAGAAAACGACATTGTCTTTTTTGATTGGTTTATCATCATCACCTAACTGCTGGTACAAGAACAGGATTTGTGCCGCTGAAACATTTTGCCCTTCGCGTACGCGCCATTTATTGATTCGTATGCGTGTCTCAGTCCCTCCTAGCGCTGCTTTTACAATGAAACGATTGGCGCCTCCACCGCCGCCACCACCGTCATCAACATCTTTTCTTGGCTTCAACGCAATCTGGATGTCATGCGTCTTATCCTCTACACTATTTTTTTGCATACTTTATTTACAATTCCTGTATATATGCAGTTTTTAGTTTTGTTTAAATCTGTGGCTTGTTGTGTTTTCAATTTGTGTGAATTGCAATAACGCGAAAGTGACATTCCCCTTGTAGACGGACAGCTGTTTTTTTACATTCTTATTATCGGAATATTTTGCTTGCATTCGATAGCTTTTATACGTTGCGGCGAGAATTTGCACGTTGTATTTGTTTGGACTATTATTTATGCGCTTGTAATTGGTTGAAAATGAGCGCAGAAAATGAAAAGGAAGACTTAAAACGCAGCGCTCCTACGGATATGGCGGAAGAAGATAAAATTTCTACACAAGAAGCCCAGGCTGAGGGCGAAGATGACGGTTGGATTGGACCTCTACCGTCGGAACAAAGCGCGGCTGTGCCGGCAAAGAAGAAGAAAGGTAAACAAGACTAAATTATGATTATTTAGCATTATTATGTATTAAATATTGATATTTGCTGTAAAGTTTTACCTTATGAACACATCTACTTGGAAAATTTACCCAGTGCGGAAAGCTATGAGCGCAGCTACATGCATCGCGATGTCATCACCCACTTGGTGAGCACTAAAACTGAATTCGTGGTTACTGCCAGCATAGATGGACATATAAAATTTTGGAAGAAAATGGACCTGGGCATTGAATTTGTTAAGCATTTTCGTAGCCACTTAGTGCCTATTAAAACGCTCACTGCAAATAGCAGCGGAACCTTGCTCTGCTCTGCGGCTACCGACCAAACGGCAAAGGTCTTCGATGTGGTTAACTTTGACATGATCAATATAATACGTTTAGGCTACACGCCTCTTTGCAGTGAATGGATAAATTCTCCTGGAGATGCAGTGCAGGGACTTGCAATGTAAGTTGAGTAGTGAATAATAGTAAAAAGCCTACAAAGCCTACATGTAATCTATATAGCTCCACCGCAGAAAATAATTCCATACATATTTATGATGGACAGAGTGGAGGTGAAGTGCTGTACACACTAGATAAACTGCATTTGGCACCAGTTGTTTCTATGTGCTTCAATGTAGCTATGGAGACGGTAATCTCTGTTGATCGCAATGGAATATTAGAATATTGGCAAAATTCCAAACACGATTACAAATTTCCACAGCGCTTGGTTAACTTTGATTCCAAATTGGATACAAGTAAGTGGTTAAATGGTTATCCTTTGAGAATATTTCAAAGAGTTATTAACATCTTTTAAAGGCCTCTTTGAGTTCGCCAAGAATAAGACGCAAGTAACTGGTCTGGCGGCTACGCCGGATGGCAAACGGTTTGCGGCTATTTCAACAGATCGAAAAGTGCGCATATTTCAATTTAATACTGGTAAATTGTTGCGTGTCTTCGACGAAGCGCTCACCACGTACACACAAATGCAGCAGACTCCGCATGCACTGCCAAATATGGAGTTTGGCAGGAGGTTAACTTCCTTAAAATATGAATCTATTTTAGTTTGGTACTTAATTTATCTATCCCTTGCAGAATGGCTGCAGAGCGGGACTTGGAAAAGACTGCTCAAAATACAACCATGAATATACTCTTCGATAGTACTGGACATTTTCTGCTTTATCCAACAATGCTGGGCATTAAAGTAATTAATGTGGTAACGAATCGCTGTGTTACCATATTGGGTAAAACGGATAATATTCGCCCTTTGCAAGTGGCGTTGTTTCAAGGTAGAATCAGGCGGCAAAAAGCTGCCATAACGCTTGAGCAGGAGGCCAGCGAGAATCCAGCACTGCAGAATTTACTGAACGATCCAACTGTTTTTTGCACAGCTTACAAGTAAGTTACCGAAAAGAAAAAGTTCTCTTAGAGATAGCTTTAAAACGTATATATCTTTGCAGAAAGAATCGCTTTTATCTGTATAGCAGGCGTTTGCCATCAGATCTTCAGGACGTTGATCGAGACATCTTCAATGAGAAACCCTCTAAGGAGGATATAATTGCTGTACCCGAGGCTCAAGGTAAGTGCTAATAAATAACTAACTTAGCTGTAATAATTAACTACTAACAATAACTGTACTGCTTCCCACATGCTAACACTTTAGATGAAGGTCTTTACTTAAAAATTGTTTGTTGTTGGCTTTGAGTTTTTTACATTATAAATTTTATAAATGGTTATTATAGTTATACAGCGCATCTATGAAAACGTGGTATTACATACCACCAAAGGTGATATTCATATGAAACTGTTCCACAAGGAGGTCCCGAAAACTGTGGAAAATTTTTGTGTCCATGCAAAAAATGGGTAAGTTTCGGCTTTTTTGTAATTCAATTGTTAGATAACTCTAAAATCGGCTCAACTTAGCTACTACAATGGACACATATTCCATCGTGTTATCAAGGGCTTTATGGTGCAAACAGGAGATCCAACGGGTACTGGAACCGGAGGCAAATCAATTTGGGGTCATGATTTCAAGGATGAGTTTGTACCAAGCTTAAAGCACGATCGCCCATATACGGTTAGCATGGCAAATGCTGGGCCGAATACAAATGGAAGTCAATTCTTTATAACAGTATTGCCTACGGTAAGAGTTGTGATAGATAAACAACTAAATGAAATATTTAAGTATTCACTGTTTTTTAAAGCCTTGGTTGGATAACAAACACACCGTGTTTGGTCGTGTGTATCGTGGCATGGAGGTTGTACTCAATATATGTAATGCTAAAGCGAATCCGAAAACTGATAAGCCTTATGATGACATAAAAATAATATCAATACATTTAAGTAATTAAACAAATTATAGCAAATTAAATAAAAATAAATATTAAATATATGACAATGTTTGCCGAACCCGCCCATATGGTA
Source organism: Drosophila pachea (assembly GCA_020883565.1). Classification (NCBI taxonomy): domain Eukaryota; kingdom Metazoa; phylum Arthropoda; class Insecta; order Diptera; family Drosophilidae; genus Drosophila; species Drosophila pachea. The sequence goes on from JABVZX010000001.1 coordinate 6,539,475, forward strand.
GCTCCACCTGTTGGTACAAGTTGAAGACATCGCGATAGTCGGGATGCAAGTATCCGATAGTTGGTAATTCGAAATATCGCACAGCCCGGTCCCACTGAACAGCTGTTTCAGCAGTTTCTGTGTAATCTCCCTCGCAAACTAACTACGGAAAGAGAATTTGTAACAAATTCTTAATTAACATATGAAGTGGTGCTATTTTGCCAATAGAATAGAATTTTAATACTAAGTTAAAAGTACGCGAATATTTTTTAAGGTAAATTTGATCGCAAATGCAACTCCCAATAATGATGGTACATATGCGGGCGTGAGCGAACAAAATTTTCTCTTCAATAAGAAAAAAAAAAAAAACAAAGGAAAGATCGGTAGCACCGTTAGCTTATCACAATTGACATTTAATCGGTTTGTCCCATATTTTGAGTTTAGTTTTGCTAAAATGTGTGTCAGCTTTGATATGCAAAGCCAATTAAATATATAAATGTTTGTGTGTGTGTGTGGCCTATCAACATAAACATATACAATAAACATAGCCCCAACACGAGGAAACTCTTCGCAGCGATAATATATATTAGTCATACCAAGAGTCAAACACATATAAACATTAGCTATTTGGCAAGTGTTATCAGTCGGCCAGCTGGTTATTGGTAGTGCACTTGTTTACTGATTAAATAAAAGCCCAATTTGGTTGATACAAGCAGCATTTGTTAATTATGCTGAATTTTAGTTGATTCGCAATCAGCTTTACAATGAGCTAAAATTGGAAAGCTAGAGCCAGCTTTCCGCAGCACGCACTAGTCGGCAGCCAGTCATGTCACAAAATGGCTCAGATGATGTACGCAGCGCCGCCCGGCTTCTGCTTACGAATGCGAGGCTTAGCGGGAATCCATACCACATCCCCTATGATATTTGTACGTATAATTCGATACGCTCATTTTCATATTCATATTATATATCGAATTCAATCGTTTACTTTCATTTATGCAGCCCGACCGCATTCGATTAATTTGTTCACCGAGGAGTTTTTCGCTGGATATATGCAGGATGGACGCATGTCTGTGGTGCGCCGATTCTTCTGCTTGTTCGTAACATTCGATTTGGTATTTGTTTCTCTGCTCTGGCTAATTTGCATACTTGTAAGTATTCCAGTCTATCCGATGTAGAAAAATGCTAATTGCTTTGACTCAATTGCAGATTGGCGGTGATAATATATTCGTGGCTTTCCAGAAACAAGTCATGCATTATACCATATATAGATCGCTTTTTGATGTTGTTGCTATAGCAATTTGTCGTTTCACTGTCTTAATTTTCTTTTACGCATTATTGTATATAAATCATTGGTCCATTATTGCGGTAAGGCACTTCCAAAACTAATTTCTTACTAACTTTAATTGTAAGCCTTTTTTTCCAGCTATCAACCAGTGCATCATGCTTATTTCTCATTACCAAAGTGTTTTTCTACGATGTGAGTTTGCCATGTGTTTGCTACATACCTGTATATATGTATATATATCCATATATCTTTTTCCAGTGGGTGCAATCCAAGCAGCAAGTATTCGAGGTGATAATCATAATCACTTCTTTCATTTTGGCGTGGGGCGAGGCTTGGTTTCTAGATTGCCGTGTTATTCCACAGGAACGGCATGCTCGTCGATATTTTGCAAGTAAGCTGCTTTTTGATCTCTCCCATCTATATGTATTTATTCAATTCGAAAATCTGTTACTTTACAGCAGCAAACACAAACGAGCGCACAGTTTTGACACAGCCAACAATTTTAACTGAGCAGGAACGTCCGCCACAGAGCGTTACGGATTTTTATTCACCCTTGGACACTGCTCATCATTCGGACGAGGAGGATGAACAGGTCATATATTGGGTTAATAAGATTATGCATGCGCATACTGAACAAAGTTTTTGTTTAAATAAATTGTGTGACAGCTATAAAAAGAGCTGTCATCTAGTTGTTAGAGCATCAAAAGCCAAATTGCAATGTTGTTGGTAGTTCTAGATAAAAAGATTTCAGTTTTTGGACATTTATATATTTTGTTTTTGCAAATACATAACTTTTTCCGCTATGCAGGATGAGGAGTACAATCAAATGGGATTGGATTGCCTGCGTAAAGCATATGAGCTAATCGAGTCCACTGATTGGAAAGTTGAAAAGGTGACAAACAAAGGCGACACAATACACAGCACACATCGTGAAAAGATTGGCAAGATTTACAAGTTAACGGTTCGTAGACTTTAAATTCACAAATTTGATTATTTTAGTATATGTATATAAATTTGTATGCCAGGCCCGACTGAAGTATCCAGCAAAGGAACTCATGGAGGAACTTTTCTATCGCATTGAGGATGCTCCCAAATGGAATCCGAATCTTTTAGAATCGAAAATTGTGCGGGTAAGTTGTATTGAAAGAATATCGATTATGTTGATTCTTCTGTTCTGAATAATTCAAATATTATTTGATTTATTCCAACTGATATATTAGAAAATCAATTCGTACACCGATATAAATTATACGGTTTCCATTGGAGGCGGCGGTGGAATGGTCAAGAGCCGGGATTTCGTCAATTTGCGTTCGTGTCGCCTTTTCAGCAATGGCAAAATCTGTGACGACGATGAGGCGGCTAATCTATGCAGCGAAGATGAGGACAATAACTCTCTAAACCAATCATGTGAGGGCAGCGTAACCACTGTATCGGACAACGAAACATTGACGCCTCAGGTCGGTAGCTTGGGTAGCTATGCCACTAAATTTTTCGGGCAGAGATCAATGCCTCCTGCCGAAGGAAGGTATGCAATGGCAACGACGGCTCCCAAGACACCGTATGAAACTTTAAGCAAAAGTCTGGGAGCTAAGAGTTTGGGAGCTGCTTTAACTTTCAATGTGGAGCCACCGCCGCTGGATGATGAATTTGAGGATGCCAAAGATCAAACTGACAATACGCCGCCGGTAATCAATACTATGTTGACTGAGCAAGACTCTGCGGTGGGCAAGACCAGTAATAAAGTGTGGATGAGCTCGGCTATAAGTGTCGAATATCCATCTGTGCCTGTCGTACCCAAATACACAAGGTGCGAAATGGTTTTTGAAATTGTTTCGCATATATTATAATATCTGCATTTCGTAGAGCGGAAAACATTGTGTCGGGCTTTGCATTCCGAGAAATAATTGGTAAATCGGATGGCTGCATAGTGGAGTGGGTGCTCTGCCTGGATCTCAAGGGCTATATACCACGATATGTACTGGACGCAGTAAGTCCTCGAATAATCGAATGATTCCATTCCGATCCTATAATCGCTTCATCTCTCGGCAGGCAATGACCTCTTCCATGGTGGACTACATGAAATACTTGCGCAAGCATATAAACGAGCTGCGGCAGCGTCGTCGGCGTTAATGAAGCTCTTTGATGTACATAAACTAAGACGATATGTGATATATCGTATCGT
>JABVZX010000001.1:6565526-6588374 GCA_020883565.1 Drosophila pachea
GATATATTCGAAAATGACTTCAGCTGCCGCCGCTCGTAAGCACGACTGAAGGTCAGTCAACGCCCACGCAAAGCAATCGCGTTGACAATTTATGAATCGTACAATGATACGACATAAAAATTTGTTGTACATCTCGCTGGGCAGCTGCTGCTGCATTTACATATCGCGGGCAGCAGCCGCTGCGTTGAGCATCCGAAACCAGATCTTTGTGGAAACTTTAGAACTCTGGCCGAGGGAAGTGTCATAATGACATAATAGCTGCTGCCGCTCTACCGTTATGTGCTTGGAAATCTTAAATGTCATTTTATTACTAGCTTTTATTGGCCCATTGTCCCTGGTGGCTCTGGGAAATCTGTTTATATCGCCGCTGGCTCACATAACTGTCAACTGTTCTGGCAAGCCGAAGAGCGGCTTGTTAGGGCCAGCAGCCCGCACATTCTCTGACGGAAACAGCTTCCATTTTATTGCCGACTCGTCCCTTTTGGGTGACGACGCGGCCAATCAAAAGCAGCAGCATTTCCGTGCCCAAATCTGTGAACCGACCCAATTACCACAAACTTCCGAACGCGTCACGTACCAGCACAATTGCCTGCGACCACGCAAGTAATTGACTGCTCCAGCACTTGAGGCATTTGCTAGAGATGGCCATCTGGATGGATTCCAGCGATGGCACGACTTCTCATAAGAAGGCGGCTAAGCAGGGCGTCGTACATCCAAATACATTAGGCAGTCTTTTCAATACCAACTTTTAATGAGATTAATTTAAGCGATGACACGAACCATTCGAGCCGGGTGAATGCATTTGAAAGGCCTATTAGAAGGCGGCTAAGAGGGGCGTGATATATCGATGTAGAGTCCAAGTCAAAATTTTTATTAGCCAAGCATTTCATTGCCCAATTCAAAGGAGATTAATATAAGCGATGACACGAACCATTCGAGCAGGGTGAATGTATTTGATAAGCCTATTAGCTGAAGCACGCGGCCATCTCCAATCAGAAACTCTATTGTACTTGTTGTTGTTGTTGGCCGCAAAATTAGCACAAGCGTCGAAGCACCGTTATATGCTGCTTTAGAACGTGCAGCCGTTGAAAAATGAGGCATAAGTAATTGTGCCTAGCCGTGGATCATATCAAATGGGCATGGGCTCGAATGGACAGTCGCATGTTGAGCTCTGCGATGATGCAATCAACGGATGTGCCTCCAGCGGCAGACAGCTTCAGCTGCTGCTTGAGTTTCAGCTGCGCTGTGGCAAGAACAGATGCGCTGCGGAATTGAAATTCATTACGCAAACATTGCTAATTTTGTGCGGATATGTAGATAACAGCGGGCTTCACACTTGGCTGAACGGCTTTAGCACTATTCTCGTGGAGAGCACAGACAGCAAATGGCTTGAGGAAGAGCTCGTGATCTAACGACATGCGCAAGACCCCAAGACCGAGAGCGCCACGTCGCTCATCAAATTTTTTACTCTGCCGGCAATTTTGAGCGTCAGCCAAGCGTGAAGCCAGCGACTGGATGAAGGCCCATTGTATGGACGTAGTATGGGTGGGGCACTAGTAGGGCTTCCCAGAGTTGATACGAGTTGTCGAGTTTGTTGCCTAAGTCTTTGGCTTGCGTTTCGTTTCAGGACGATGGCGGCATTGAGTTCTTCAACACAATTGTGCTGCAGCCGCATCTGAAACTGATTACGGATCTGGGACGCGGCTACCATGTGCGCTGTACCTATATGAGCCGCGATGCGGCGGTCAAGCCTAGAAAGCATAAGCGCGTCCATAAGCCACAAGCTTATCGAAGCGAGGAGCACGACCGGCGCGACTATGGCCGCTCGCTGGACAAGCAGCGGTCGAGCGATGACGAACTGGATGAGGAGGATGTCTACGATGTGGATGATAACGATGTGAACAACAACGAACTGCCCATGCCCGGTTGCCATATGAAGATCTATAACGAGCAGCACAAGATCGCCGACGATGTGAAAATCGGCGATCCACTGACCATTGTCATCAGCATCGATAAGCAGGAGCTCTACGGGCTGCACGTGACCGACTGCATCGTGCGCGACGGCCTGGGCTGGGGCGAGCAGCGGCTGGTGGGCGAGGACGGGTAAGTCTCTGGTTGGACTTAACGAATGTGAATGGGATAACTGAAGCGACTTGTTTTCTTCTGCAGCTGCCCCATGGATAACGAGATCATGGGTCAATTTAAGTATACCGAGGATCGCCTGGCTGCCAATGTGACATTCCCGGCGCACAAGTTCCCCTACACCACATCGGTGTACTATCAGTGCAATGTGCGTCTGTGTGCTCTGCAGGATCCCAGCTGCCAGGAGGCGCCCGTTTGCACCGGCAAGCGGCCGAAGCGTCAGGCCAGCGACGGCAAGGACGATGAAGCACTGCCGGCCACCATTGAGGTCTTTTCGGGCCTGTATGTGAACGAGAACGAGAATGCCAACGACAGTGACGAGGATGCGGTGTACAAGGAGAAGGTAAGTGCAGTGAATCCCAATCTCATTGACGCATTCTTATATTCCTCTTCGTTCCTTTTGCCTGCCCGCAGACTCTGGAGGATGCACTGTGCGTATCGCAGCGCACCTTTGCCATAGCCATCGCCATCGCTGGACTCATACTCATGCTGGCCGTGGTGGCCGCCGTGCTGTGCATTATGGCGCGCCGCAGCACCAAAACGGTGTCCAATTCCGGCAGCTCCATCTACAGTGGACCCTACACAAACACTGCCTTCTCGCACAGCAGCTAAAATGTGAAAGCGAAGCACTTTTTATTTTGATAGAACTTTTCCAAAACTCAACAATGGAACACTCAAAGTGTTTAAAAAGAAAAAGCAAAAACAAGAACAGGAAAGGCGCTGGAAAAACAAGCGCGAAAAGTGGAAGAGGAGGAGGAGCATGCAGCCGCCTGCGGTAGTCAATGGCCGAATGCAGTTGTAGTCTGTAAGGTCACAAGTGCAGACAATTTTAATTTAATAATATTATAATTAAGTTTTGCAAAACACACAACAAAAATATCGAATGGAAACTTCTCGTGCAGAGATTACCGGGCAATTGCACCGTTATTTAGCTAATTGCCCGCTAATGTCACAGAGTTGCACAATGCTGCCAATTGAGAGATGGGCAGCACTGCCTTGAATTTGGCATCTCTGTTACGCACACACACACGCACATGCACTCTCCCGTGTTGGTGTCGGTTGGACTCCCGCTCACATTCTTATCAGAAAACTACACTCCCCCTTCAAGTGCAGTCATATACCCTTATAAATCTATATATATATATATATAAAAATATTGTATTTATCTAACTATTTAAACTGGCTAATTTTAAACACTCGAACTAACAACGAATGCAGCAGCCGACGCTCAGGTGATATTTGTATTTGTACTTTAAATATTTAAAACCGAAAAGTAGAAGAGGAAGAGAAAGCTAAAGCACAAACTAAGTTCCAAAAAATCAAAAAATGAAATCTGCCTTTGTCCTTAGTTGAATGTTCTGTACATTTTTATCTTGTCATTGTTTAAACTATTTGCACTACACTATTTAAATACTACCACTTACTATATAAGCAGCCGCCTCTCAAAATGTCAACACATATCAAATTATTATTATTAATAATAATATACATACAATTGTATTAATTCTCAAATGTATTTAGGCTAAGCCTTTGCCCAGCTTCATTTGAGCATTGAATTCATTCAACGCTCGCCTGGAGCTGGCCAATGCGAAATAAATGAATACACAACAAATACAGTGAAAACTTTGCGTAACGAACAAAAGAAAAAAAATAAAATAATATTAACTGAGCTGTAATTTGTCTGCAGCTATTAGATGCGTTCGTTCGGTAGAGTCTTCACTGTGGTAATTTGGAAAAGCGAACCCTAGCCTAAGCTTTACCTTATAGAACTATGAAATTGAACAATAAAACTCAAATTGACCATAGAATTGTTTGTAATGCAATGCCAGCGCCTGTCAGAAATGAATGCCTATAAAGGCTGAGACCACGTCCAACTTGCTGCAGTTAGCCATGCGGCTGTTGCTGTCGCTGCTGCTGCAGGTGTGGGTTTTGACTGCGTTACGCTGTCCCGCGGAACAGCCGGCTCGGCTTCAGTTTCATCTGGTGCGGCAGTGTCAACGTGCTGCTGCCACAGATGCTTTGGCTCTGGAGAGCTTCGGAACGCTGGAGGAGTGCGTGGCATTGGCACATGAGCTGCGTGGCTTGGCCTTAAACTATGCGCCAGGTGGACCGGAGCGACGCATAAATCGCTTTGAACCACCGCCAACCGATTTGGATCGCAGAAATATAAGCAGTCGACGGCAGCAGGAAGCTAGGAATCGTTTGAGTGTATTCGAGCAGCCCGGGGAGTACTTCAATTGCCATGTGCTGCAGTGTCCGCAGAACACCAGCTTTGCGGGCATGGTGAACGACAGTCGCTTCGACTATTACAGCTTGTATGGCAGGCCCACAGGTGAGGAGTCCACCTGATGGGGGCCAGCTCAAGTCCAATACAATCCTCCCTTTGCAGCGCTGCAAAACATTAGCTGTGTACCGGAGTTGGGTCTGTTTGTTATCTATACCCAACCGGCGAGCTATTTGAATGCCTCCAAAAGCTGTAGCAATGCCACCGAATTCAGCGGCAGCCTGGCCCATGTTGCATCCGAGGCGCGCACTTATGCTCTGTCCCAGTGGCTGGTGCACTACAATAGGCAGCGCATTGGAGATCAACCCGTTCCGGCTATTTTTCTAGCTTATGTTGGCCTGCAGTATAATATCAGCACCTCTATCCAACCACTAGACTATCGCAACGGACAGCAAGAAAGCCTGTTGTGTTTTATTTACCGAGCGTGGCATATGGGTCATCCCCGTGTGGGGTAAGTTGATGCACCCCAATCGAATAAATTAACAAACGCCTAACTTCCATAGAGGTAGCCAAGCTAATGCCAGCTGCGTAGCACTGACGCCAGAGGCTACTTGGCAAACGGTCACCTGCGATCGGGAGTTGCCTTTCATTTGCGAAATCTTTACGCCGTCCATCTCCAGCTCGAAGAACAGGCAATTGGATACGGGAGTCAATGCAGCAGATGTTTGTTTCTGAATAGGCTACAAATTAGTTTTGAAATTGCATTTGTTTAGTTACACTTAAATATTCCCAGCTAAGAGAAAATGATTTCCCAGAAGTTATTGCTTCCTCTCAAACTGAACTTATTTCACGAACCGTGGAGAGGAACTAAATCTGATGTCATTTTACAGTTGTTTGGCGCACCACAGTTATTCGCAGATATTTTATTAGAATTGGCCGTCTTCAAAACATCAAATGTGTTGAACTCGTAATGTGTTGTGGTTGTAATTCAACTTTCCCACTTTACCGAATGGCAAAGAAAAAAATAATCGTAATAACAAAGTGTACACTGAAGAGCTTAAGCGGGATGAACCGCTTAATGGTACTTGTAGTTCCTGTGGTGCTTCAACTTGGTGTAGTTGATCAAGTAAAAGAACGTCATGCTGGCAACAGTCAGCTGGAAAAATGGAGCAATGCCAGCGCGCTTGGGGAACACGTACTTGTGCTGCCAGCGCCACCAGGCACGGCTTACAGCACCAGCAATGGCGCTGGGAGTCTTGTTACGGCGTCCAAACCAGGCACCCAATTCGCCCAATTTTACTTGGCCAAAAGGCACATCAGCTGCAAGGATAAAAAAAATTACATAAATTGTATGAAAAAATCGTAGACACCGCAGCGTCTTGCCGCAGAAAATTACGTAATTTGCGAATTCTCTTACCTTTGCCATAATAGCGTGCTGGATCATAAGGTCCATGCACCTTTGGGTTATACTCAGCTGGATAGTCACCAAAAGCCATTTCTCTACGTTATGTGTAATGAAATATATAAATTGCCAATGAGATTATATTTTCTAGCCTGCCTACTTACTTTGCTCGATACTTGAGTATGAGTACGAAATGTATCGATGAATCTTGAAGCACACTATCTACACAGAGGGATGCAACAAAAAATATCGATAGGAGTGCCGCGGTGCTACAAGATGCCACTCTTGGCTTAACTTCCCGCGGTGGCAACGCCATTGCGTAGTATATACAGAAATCAAATAAGAATTTTTTTGCAAATCGGAAACGCGCTTAAATAACGATAATAACAATAATAAAAGGAAACGTAAACAATAAATTTGGGAGCGATATGAAACTGGAGGAGCTATTAACAAAAGGTGCATCATCGCCGCCAGAGGACGACGACGATGATGAAAAGGCGGAGTCGAAAACAAAAGCCACAAATGCTTCTGATGAGGGGGTGGAGAACGCTGAAGATGCTGCTGAGGAGTCTGCTGAAAAAGAAAGCGCAACGGGAAAGAAAAAAGGCACACGCAAAAAACGTTCACTCAATTGGGAAGAAGCCGAGCGCGGCTTGCTGCTCGAGGTCATCAAAACAAAAGTGGCGTTCGTTGAGAACCGCAGCGTCGATGCCAAAAGCATCAAGGCCAAGCGACTCGCCTGGTCGCAAATAACCAAACAGTAAGTGTATAGAAATATTTGCGCAGTACTTCAATTGATGTTCATTTGCTATTTGAATTTTCAGATTCAACGCACTGAACTTTCGTCATCGACTGCTGGAACAAATACAAGTGCAGTGGCGCAGCATGAAGAACTCGGCCAAACGCGAACATCAGCAAAAGTATCCCAAATCTGAAGCGCTAGAAGGCATGCGCATGATAGAGTTTATGGAGGAGCTACAAAAAGATCCGGTATCTTCGCGCAGTCAGACACGAAGCGGCACCAATGGGGCTGTCGGTGTGCCCATAAAAAAAGAACTGCTCGAATTGGATGAGGATGAAGATATGCCACTGGCGGCCTTACCCAATTCAACGAATGCCAGTGAGGATACTTTGCAAACATCCACCATAGCTATACCATCACCACCGCCCTCCACCGCTGGCGGCGACTCGCAGCAGGAAAGCACTCATCCGCAATCAGCGCCGAATCGACGCAAACGTGCCAAAGCCAAGCCGTTGCTGAGCAATAAGGATGATACAGATGGCACAGTTGGCCCGCCGGACAACGACAAGTCTTCTCCCGTACGTAAAAGGAGACAGCGCAAGGTAAGTAGAAGCTTCAATTTGGTTGTGCACTTCATTTATATTTTTTTTTTTTCAAACAGCATTCACAAGCACAGTCGGTGCTCTCCGAGGATGAGTCGCCGCCTATCAGTGCAACTACAGTTGGAGCGTATACCCCCGCCGCAGCTGCTAGTGAGGCAATAAGCTGCGTGGATATGGACGAAAAATACAAACAGCAGCTCTTTAAGCTGCTGAAGCAAGCGCGTTTGGCCGAAATAGATTATGCTCGACGCGAACACGAACAGAAGCTGCGCTTCGAGCAAATGGAGCAGGAACTCAAGATGTCGTACTATCGTCAGGAGCATGACCTGAAGCTAAGGCATATGCGCGAAGAGCATGATATACGGCTGCGCCAACAGCGCCGCGAGCATGAAGCCCGTCTCAGTGTCTACAATCTAAGCAGCACCTCTTATAATGGTAACGGGGAAGTGGATCAACAGCAACAACTTCAGGAACAACAGCAGCAACAGCAAGCACAGGCGCAGTTGTCACACGGTGTGCGCTGTAATGCCAAGACGGACTATAATAATGTACACCTGGACAGCGGCACAACTCAGCCACAGCCATCGACGTCATCTAGCAGCAGCAGCACGGACGCTGCTCTGCCGCTCAATGCCAACTCCTTGGTTTATAACTAGTAGTTGGGCACGCAGGAACACACACTCACACACAAACACATACACATTAAATCAACCTAAGGCGCATTGCCAGCGTTTAGAGGATAATGTAAACAAAATTGAAAAAAATGAACTTAGCTTGAAATGCGTTTAGCGAAATGTAGCCGACTCTCAAAACTGTCTCAAAAGACACAATCAGACTAAATACGATTAAATATGAATATGAATTCATATACTTTATACTCACGTTGCCACAGACAAAGTAAAAAAAAAATCGAATGGACTGTTTTTCGTTAAATTTTACATTATTTTTTGCGTTCCCACTACCCATAACAAACGAGACATATACACAGACAGAGAAACACACACACACATATACCCATACATTACGCGATCACGTTTGCATTTTTCAATATTAGTATTATTATATTTGTATTCTGGTATCTGTTAAGTGAACTTACTTTACAAACTTATGTATCTTTGAAATTCACAAGCGGTTGTGTCGCAACAACAAAACCAACAAACAAGAAAAGAAAATACTCAAAACAACACTCGAAACATCACATTGAAATCTCAGCTTAAGTTTTCTCACACTCACCGTCAAAAGTCATACTTCAGTCAGTCAGTATTCTATTTTGCCACTGTATTAGAATTCTATTTTGTACTATCAAGCAGCTATGTTAAGTTTTTAACTGTTTTATTTTTTTAAATGAATATACATATGTTTTTTAAATTATATTAATACTTATACGATAATTGTACATCTATGTAGTTGTATTTTGTATGATGTTTGTGCATACATATAAACTTTTTATAGCTATCGTGTAGTCGAATAAGATTACATTTTTTGTAAACTATACACGATTGTCTTTTAAGGTCCAGTGCTAAGTATACCCCAGACACACACGTACTATATATACATATATGTACCCGGATGTACACATTTTATGTTGAATAGCGCTGTAATATCCTGTAACTTTGCTTTAGCTTACTAAATGACATAATTTGAGCAAAGGACAATTAAACAATTAGTTAAAGAAAATACATAAACAAGAAATCCTTTCAATTCTCGTTGGAAAATTGTGTTAGAACAAAGCTCTTACGATCTCTCTCTCTCTCTCTCTCCCACTCTAACTCTATGCAAACAAAGTAAGCCTTTGCTCGGCCCAAAAATGTGATCTCAAATGATGTTAGGTGGCTCTCAGTATTACGGGGATCATCAAGGGATTTATATAAAATCTAGTTGTTTTCGTAGTTTTATATATATATATATATATATAATTTATACAATTAATTCGAATCGATAATATGAAGGACCTCGACCTAACTTTGGAATTTAAGGAACGTGCGCGCTTCCACTATATCTATGGAACAGCGGTGGCACACATAGAATCCTCATTCACACAAACCAAATTACTCTGTCTGGCGATGGTTTATCATAAGTTTGTACTTTTGAATGGACCCAATGCCAAGTATATGAAACAGGAGCAACTGAGTAAATTTATCATGCTGATGTTTAATGTGGTCGATACCGAAATCAATGCAAGGATTGTGTATGTTGTCAGCAGTGATACGGATTGCATTGAACCGAGTTTCCTACAGAGTAGGGGTGTCACACTGCATTCATTTATCAAGATGTTCAATGTCTACTTTTCTGACGATCTGGAAAAGCGAATGGCTTTTGCCTTTAAAGTTAGTATAGAGGATTTTTTGATTTGTTTATAATATATATAATTGGATTCCATTCAGGTCTACGATAGACACAACGTTGGCTATCTGAGCGCTGAAGTGGTCCAGCGATTTGTCCAAAAATTTTTCACCGGCGAGGATGAAGATCTTATAAAAGAGCTGTGCAATGTTTGTACATGTACATTGAGAGTTATTATAAAAGCTATATCGATTTATTTATTACATTTACAGGATATGAGGGACTTGATTCTGTCGAAATTTGATCTTGACAGAGATTCGTTCATCACGTTCGAAGAGTATTGCCAGATTGTGAGACAGCAACCCCTACTCTTGGAATTTCTTGGCAAAGTGTTTCCTTCAGACGACGAACTGCGCGTTGTTGCCACGTGCGTTAACCTTTTGCCCGCGAAATTGGACTGATCCGAGTTTAGCTTAATTCTGCAAAATTCCAAAAATTTCAATTTTTGGAAGTATGAAAATTATGGTAAGATAGAGGGGAGTAGTACAATAAAAAAGAGAAAATTTCTTTTTTCTTATTGTATTTTCTTATTTTTCTGATTATAGATAGAGATTTTCTTTTCTAGTCTCAACAAACTCGAAATTCGTAGAATATCTTAGATATGTGTAGGATTTACTTTTTACTTTAGCTGTCGATTTTATGTTGTTTGTTGTCAAAGTCTGTATTGGCATATTTTATACTGCCATGAAGGACCTAGATCTAACGATGGACTATATGGAAAATGCCCGCTTCTATTCTACCTGTGGGCCTGTGCTCTCGTACATGGACTAGAGCTTTACGAAGACCCAATTGCTCTGACTCGCCGTCGTCTATCATAAGTATGCGCGACAGAATGGACCCAGATCGTTTTTCAATTTAGCCGACAAGTATGAGGTCTTTGAACTTCGAGCTGTAATTAGTTGTACATATAGTTTATAGTTGATGGAAAATTCTCTTCTCTGTAGTGCTCTTTGTAAAATTAGATCAGGACAGGGACTTGCGCATCATCTATGATGAATACTGCAATGTTGTTCAACTGCTTACGGAATATCTGGGCAGAATATTTCCTTTCAATTTCCTTTGGTCTACATATATACATTCATATATTACGTACTTAGTCGAAGAAAGTGTTCAATGTACTGTTCTCGCAGAGACCAATGAGAACTTGAGCACTTTTTTCGACTCACATATATGCATGTATATATGTGAAAAATATCCTTTTTAGCAATAAAAGTTCACAGATTTAAATGGCAATTTAACATTAATGCCAAATTACGAAAACTATCCCCAAGGTAATCCAAATCGATCAAGTTGTGGACTTGCACTGCTTCGTTTAAATCCATTTCGAGTAAGTGTGTGTGTGTGTGTTTGGTTTGGCATGTTTAACGGTAATTACATATGCATGTGTGCCTGCCATGTTCCAGTGCATTTTGCGTTGTACAGACATGTTTCTATTAAAACGAAATAAAAGAGTTTTGTGTTAACAGCCGCTCAGATTGGAGGGTATCCACGAATCGATCAGTGCCTGAGAAACCTTATTGCATGTAGATACAAACATACATACATACATACATATACTGCGTTCAGAAATTCTCCAATACGCTTGCTTTGGCGCCCCCTTGGCGAAAGCCGAATTCAAATTTTGAATTACAAATGATATTGTCAGCGTGGCCGTCCGTTCGTTTTATAACGCACATGAAACACAAAATGAAACACAGAATAGAGAAGAAATAAAAGACAATTGTATTCAGTTTTTTGCGGTTTTGCACTAATTCTTCCTGTTCGCCCATGGCTTACCTTCAGTTTGCACGGATCAGTCGTCGGCGACGGTGGAACTAGTGCAGCGCGGCGGTTAGTTCCACAGAGCGGACTGTTAAATAAACAAAAAGAACCGCAATTTTAAGTGCTTATGGGAGAGAGAGGGAAAGAGAAAGAGTGAAAAAACCGTTCAGAGCGCAGAGAAACAGAATTAAAAGGAATAGAAAATAAATTTACTGCAATTGGAAATGCTGCTGTTCTACGCAAAATATATATTTTTCTTCTGGCTACTGATAGACAGTAACCAGGGCGATCTGATGCTTATGCGTCAGCTCTCCGAGGATGATACGCTGCTCAGTCTAAGCGCTTGCACCAAGCGTTGTCTGCTCACGAAGCCACAAAAAGTAAGATCACGACTGAGACAAACTTGAAGATGTTCTTATGAAAATGTTCCGTCTCGTTCTTTTGTTAAGAATTTTGAAGGTTGCTATGACTACTGCAGACATGGAAATTCTACAGATCTAAAGCCCGCAAGCCTGCGAAAGATACAGGAGAATTTTTTTCTAAAACTCGTCTGCCGCACAGAGTCCAAACTTTCCTTTCGTATTAATTGGGTGCAGCATGCGCGAAATAATTCCTCGCAAAGTACTCCAGAAGCCTTGTTTATTATCAAGGTAAACGCGAACGATGAGTACATTATGGAATCCTTGATATATTTGGTAAGTCGCAGAATATCAGTGGAAAAGAAATGATATCTCATAAACATTCTTTCGATCACATCCATAGTCCGATGACAGTTTCTTCACATTACCAAATCTGGAATCAAATACTGCGCATAATATTACGGCTTTGGCTGTGCATGCCGATGGCGCCTATTCCCTTATAACCATCGAAGAGGGATTCCAGACACTGCGTCGTGGCTACCAGCCCAGCAAAATGGGCCAAGTTAAGCTCAGAAAATTTCTAGAGCAGCCCGGTAGTACGCACAGTATTGCGGCGGAGATTGAATGGCAGCCATCGGCGGGTATTAACTGAACATTACATAATCAAGATATCTGGATATACTATATATATATATATATTTATTATTCTTTGCAGAGCGAAATTGTTTCTTTGATCTGATCTACTTTTCCACGCGTAGCCAAAGCATGGGCGCGCCCACACCAGTGGAAATTTATGAAGCAAGTATTTCTAGTTGCTTTCTGATTACCCAAATTTTTTATTCTACCTGTTCCATTTGACAGCCCCGCAATCTGTACACCTATACAATACCCAATTTGGATTTCAGCGAACAGATTAGAGTGGGCGTGCGCACAGTGAATCCTATGAATAAGCTGGAGAGTGCAGTGCAATGGCTGCTGCTGGATGTGCCCAACTGTCTGGATTGGCATAACTACAATTACACGCTTTGCCGTAAATTTGAATTATTCAGATTGTCGGAGATTATTTAAGGTATCATGCCTTTATCTTTCAGCTCCATTGAGGCCCACAAATCTCACCGTTCAGCAACAGCATTTCGAACAGGATATTTTGGCTTTGAATATCAGCTGGGCGCTGCCAAAACTTCTGCCGGATTACTATACACTCTATATACTCGATCTGTACAATGACAGTGAATATCCAAAGATCAGAGTTGCAGGCAATGCCAACCATCATTATATATCCAATATAACAATCTTCGGTGTACGGTTTGAGGTGCATTTGGTTGCGCATACTGCGGGTGGCCTGAACTCTACGGTTCTCTCTCTAAACAAGGCTCCTCTGCAGTCCTGGGTGAAGGGTAAAATATCTTGATATTCAATAATTAAAGTACTTGATCACACTATATTTCGTTTCCAGAAAGCAGTATAGTTAAGCTGTCGCTCTTCCTGTTTGTGTCCCTCTGTTGTATAATCGCTTTGTGCCTGCTGACGCTGCGCAAGCAAAAGCGCCCAGAGTGTCTGCAATTGGAGACCAAGGATCTCAAGACAGCGCCTAATCAATCGAGTGATTTTCATCTGTCGCTGATCAACAGCAGCAACTTGTTGGCCTCACTTGCTGCCGAGGATAACTTTGAGCTGGATGATGAACTGGAAGTGGAACCCCACGCTGTGCTGTTGCAGGATGTGCTGGGCGAGGGCGCCTTTGGATTAGTGCGCCGCGGAGTCTACAAACAGCGCCAGGTGGCTGTGAAGTTGCTTAAGGGTAAGCATGATATCCCATATGAAATATCTACTTATACCTACTATATGCGTCTGCTTAGATCATCCCAATGAGGAGGATGTCCAGGCATTCAAATGCGAAATAGAAATGCTGCGCGCCGTGGGAAGGCATCCGAATATCGTCAGCATTGTTGGCTATTCGACGAAGTGCAGCAATCGCATGATGCTGCTCACCGAATACTGTGGCCTTGGCAGCCTGCAGAACTATCTGCGGTTGGTATTATCGTTTCAAAATTTGAAATTTATATACATATATATATATATGTAATATATGAATCTACAGGGACGAATGGAAGTTTCAGCAGGAGCGCAAAGCTCAGGACATGAATCGCAAATTGAATCCGCCAAAGCAGGCGACGCTTCCCTCCCAGACACGACGCTCCAGACACTTCTTATATAATGATAACCGCATCGAGGATATCAACAGATCTATATTGTCCACCCTCGAGGAGGAATCTGAGACAGATCTCTCCCGGAACAGCAATAAAGCAGCTAAAGGAACACTTGCTGCGGATAACAAATCCTATGGACTGCATGACATTGAGAACATTGATGCAAACACAGCAGTAGTCTGTCTCAAGTCCATACTGAAACGCAACGAAAAGAAGCCCGGCAGAAGCTTTGAAAATCAGGAGTACTTCAATCCCCCGGCGCATAGGGAGGAAAGACAACCGCTTAAATATGCTGATCTACTGGACATTGCACAACAGGTGGCCGTGGGAATGGTAAGCTCTCAGTTAGCGAATGCTATAAATAATACTGAAGATTTCCACTCGCAGGACTTTCTGGCCCAGAACAAGATTGTGCATCGGGATTTGGCAGCACGCAACGTGCTCATCTCTTCCGATCTGACCATCAAAATAGCAGACTTTGGGTAAGTAGTGGATATATTACGAATGAGCTACTATTTCTATGTATTGCTTGCAGTCTCAGTCGTGATGTCTACCATGAGAACGTCTATCGCAAGTCTGGCGGCAGTGGCAAGTTGCCCATCAAATGGTTAGCCTTGGAGTCGCTCACTCATCAAGTGTACACCAGTCAGAGCGATGTGTGAGTTGTCTATGCCTTATGCTCTTTCCAGTTGCTTTCAACAAGTGCTTGTCTTTCAGCTGGTCCTTCGGCGTGCTGCTCTATGAGATCACAACGCTGGGCGGCATGCCGTATCCCTCAATCTCACCCAGAGACCTCTTGCAGTTACTGCGTCAGGGGCAGCGCATGAAGCGCCCGGAAGGCTGCACGGATGAAATGTATGGGAATGAATGTGGGAAATATGCAGTGTAAGAAAAAATCACATTTTTATTATAGGTTTGCCATGATGGAGAGTTGTTGGAGCTCCATACCCGGAAATCGGCCCACATTTGCCCAGCTGAAGCAGCGTCTGGACGCCATGATACTGGCCACCAACGAGCAGCCAATGCGACTCCAGAGGCAACAGCAGCAGCTTGGCCAGCATAAAAATCTACAGCCATCTGATCAAAATGACAATCTGCACAGGTGAGCTTATGATATAGAAATGTACCCGATTCCAACTGATCCTTAACGCTTTTCCCTCAGCAAAGTGGAGCAGCTGCCTCTAGATGATGAGCCCTATTTGCAGCCGTGCGCTTAAATGTTTTATTCCGAAACGCTTTCATCAGTGCAATACATTTTAAGATTAGACAGAGTGTCTACAGTAGGGGTTAATTATAGAATCTATATATACAACTTATCGATTTAGTAACAATGCTAAAAAGCTGCAAAGATAACGACAAATAATTTGGCTAGTCATAGCCAATAGCTAAGATTTAAGGTTTATAATAGTTGGAAGCAAAACATTTGATATAACGCCCCTGATCTATACTTCAATTCGGGCAATTGGATTTTTAGTATCGATGTGCTACAATACTAAATTCCATGTTTGAAAAGATTTCGGCATCTCCGCTAAATTAGTCAATATACTTGATTTTTTCTAATAAAACTAGGAAAATGTGCAACCATTGCTGCCGCTTTGAATTGTCGTCATGTGCAAGAATACCCTACGCGTGCCCGTTGTGTCCAGTTCGGCATGTGTCGAATCGTTGCGCTGACAAGATCGATAAGCCCACGAGGACAAACAAATGTTCTTTATCCCACAAGAAGCAACGAAAGGAAACAGTTTTGTGCAACGAAATATCGGACTTGTATTCCTTTGTGGTAACAGCTAAGCGAAATAAACTGAAGGCAACGAAACGTCGGGTTAACTCAGAGCATATGATTGTGGATCCGCTGCGTCAAGACGACTGGCCATGGAAGTCGAGCTTTCCCATGCCTGACATTGTGTTACCTCCTCGTTCAGCTTCGGTCGGTCGTACCCTTGATAAACAGTGACAGTATCCATCCATCGATTTTCTTAGTTATGTATTGAACAAATAAAGATAATATTGACTTTTATGGCAAACTTTGATGAATTATATTCCTTGCCATTAAAACAATTTGCTAGTCCGAAAGGTACATTCAGAGTTTATCGCATATTTTAATCCATAATAAGTGGTTAAAATTACAAATAGATAGCCCCCATATGTTAACTAGAAAGTAACACCCTCTTTAGTTCCATGTGACTATAAGTAGGATCATAGAAAAGTGATCTACATTTAAGCATATATACAGATCTAGCCGGGCGAATTTTGCATATTTTGGGTAATGTTTTACGGAACTGCATAAACCTAGATGGTTCAAGGAAAGGGAATTTCCGGACGAAACTTCTTAAAGTATACGCATATCAGGTATATTCAAGGTAATATATAAATCTTTGTATATCATTTTTAGACAACACCTTTCTGCTCTTTGGACTTGCGCTGCTTTCCGCTTGGATGGGCTAATTACGGCTGTAGCCCACTCCGAGGATGTTTCGCGCCTGCAAGGACATATCGAGGAATCAGTTTTGAGTGAGGTTAGAAATGTTTTAGTGCAGTACCGTTATGAAAGCCGAGTTAAAGGAACGTTGAAACGTGTGAGTCATGCCTTCGGTCTGAGCGAGAGCCATCTGCAACTGTACAGCCTCGTCCATGCGATTCTTGAGGAACTCCCACGTCTGAGCATGTCCTGCCGAATTATCCTGCAGCAGATAGAGTTCCGTCATCTTCATGATGGTGGCCAGGCCAATGCGCCTCGTATACCAGCCAAACTGGAATGGAAACGTTAAAACGATTAGTTTGTGAGCAGCTGGTGAATCATTGCTACTCAGGTACGCACGTCCACTGATCGATCGCCGGAATAGTAGCAGATGTCGTCGACCAGCGTCAGGACCTGTGCCAGAGCTGTGGATACGTTTGCAGGCTGTGCAATCAGTGCCATCGCCTGCGGCCATTGGCTCTTGTATGGCACGATCATGGACAATCTCTGGCGCACGGCCTGGACTAGAAAATCGAGCGGATTCTCGACTTGCTGCTGCCCATTATCTGTCTGCTGCTGCAGGCTAGCGACGAGCTCTGCATTGCACTTGCTATTGAAGTGGGAGACGAGCGCAAATCCGGCCTCGGGAAACATGCCATGGACCACGCTCGGATAGCCACATTCCTCGGCGCCCTTGACTATCGCCTGCTTGGACCAGCCAAGCTCCGGCACATGAGCCATTGCGGCGTCCAGGATGCGTGTCCGAATGGCATCCACCTTGGCTTGCTTGGCCGCCTCCTCGGCGCTCTGTTGGCCTCGTCCTCCACCGCCTCCATCCGTGTCTTGCTGGTCGCTTGCGCTCGCCTGCTGTTCGGCTGCTTCGCGCTCCCGTTCGCGGCGCTCCTCTTGCGCCCGAAACTCATCCAGCTTGTCACTGTCCGAGCTGTAGCTGCGCGTCCAGCTGGAGGCCGGTGGGCGTCTTAGACGTTCCAGCAGCTGCAGTCTGTATGAAACCGCTCTAGCGGAGCAGTCCAGCCAGCTGCCCTGTGCATCTGAAAGGGAACGGAGCCGGAGATTAGTTTGGAGAGCTGCTAGTTAATCTCTGCAAGATGCATTAGAAGTACTACTCCAGAGTATAAGAGAAGACGAAGAAAGAGTATCAGCTCATAAGATTCCTGGTGAAATGGTCATTTCTAAGTGAGCTTTTCTTTGTTGCTTTTAATTCGATGTTCTTGATCCATGTAGACGAACGACCTTTCCACATTCCGGTTGGCTAGCTGTTCGGACAGTCTCATTAGGTATTTCCCCTTGCTCTAATTGTTAACAAAAACAATGTAGAAAAAATTATATTGAAGGTCGCGACAAATAAGCTAAAGATCATTGTTTGTGGCATCTGCGGCGCAATTCGTTAGCACCTAAATCTCGCCTGGCCCAGCTCGTTGGGCAATTTACACCTTTTGGCCGAAAACCCGATGCCCCAGCTCCCGCAGCAGCAACAGCAACAACAACTAACATTAGACAAATAAATTTCATTTTCATTTCGCGTGCTCAAAATATAAACATCAAAATGGTTTCATTTTCTGCTATGTACGAATCCTCTTTTAGCGCAGCTCCTGCTCCAATTCCATGGGCGTGGCAACGGGCGTTCTCTGCATCAATTTACGCTTCGCCTGGCTCTGTTCGAGATTATCGCTGGCCAGCAGATAGAGCACTCGCAGCGATTCCAGTCCCGTGATGGAGCCCGCCAACACGTTCAGCTTCTCCTCGCGTCCAATGTGCGGCAGGGCGCCATCACCTTCGCCCATGCCGCTGTTGGTAATGTTGACGGCTAGCATGTTGAGCTGCTTCTGCATTAGCTCATCGTCGGAGGCACTCTGGCCATTGCGCACTCGCTCCCTGTACGCCTTGTAGTGGGCCAGCGAGAAGTTGAGTGCTTTGCCCAGTGGCTGTAATAGACGCTCCTCAATCTCGGGCAGGGCATCCCAGAAACCGGTTCGATTCGTCAGATCCGCCATGGCAAAGAACCGCAGAATATTTAGCGAATTTGACAGACTGACCGAATGGAGCAGCAGATCCGATTTGACATCCTTGGGCAGCACACAGACGCAGCGCAGCAGCATGGAACGAAACTGAGCGCCGCTGAAAATGTCGCTGAGCGGCTCTTTGCGTTCCATTTGTGCGGCAACCAGATCCTTGTACATGCCCGCCAAATAGCCCAAGATACCATCATGCTGCACGGTCTCCAGCAGGTTCTTCAAAATGAAATACTTGGCGGTATCCTCGAAGGCAAGAATATAATGGTGCAGCACTTGCAGGCCCAGCTGACGTAGTGCCTCTTGGGATGAGTAGCCAATTATCTTACACATCGCCTCGCAGTAGCGTTTGTGCACCTCCAGATCGAGTGAACGCTGCGGCACGGGCTCCGTCAGAATGCTCAACATATAATCGTTGAGGCGTAAGCCGCAGTGCTGCAGCGGCGGCTCGGGCTCCTCTAGCATCACAGCCACCAGATACAGACTCGACTCGAACAGATGCAGCGGGGCATAGATCTTGGGCGCATTCTTTGGCAGCAGCTGGCCGACGAACAGCGCATGGTAGTACATGCCCAGGGCGGTCAGCGGCAATTTGTCATCGATCAGGAATATATTTTGGCTGCTCATCTCGTAGACACCTTGGGAGGCATCTAACTTCCGCTTCCAGCGTGCGCGCTGTTCCACAAGTCCGATCAGATAATACGGATCCCCAAGCAATCGTGTTATGTCCGTAGCGAGCGTTTCTTGCACTTGTCGTATATAGGTTTGTGTCTTGCCCGCATTGGCTCTGGCTTCCAAATAGTTTTGCTGCGTCGCGTTCGGCCGCAGGCGCCAGGGACCGGACGTGCAGGTGTGCGCTTGACCCGGCTGCAGTAGACGTTTGGGCGTACTACTAATCTCGAGCAGCGCCAGCGGCTTGTCCAACAATTGTATGAGGAAACACGTAAACACATTTCGCCGATTCAGTCCACAATCGCGAAAGATGGACGGATGTGGATCATGTTGCAGTATCGCCTGCAGCACCGGCTCGTAGCACAAATCGGTGGTGATGTAATGGGCCAATAGTTCATCGATTTGTTTTTCCTGCTCCAGTAGTTGGGCCTGCTGCTCGTCACAACCTTCCTTTAGGTAACTGGGCAGCGGCAATTCACGCAGACGTGTCACCACCGAGGATAGACACCACTCGATGGCCTGCGGTTTGTCCGTACCCTGTCGCAGCAATACCACCTGCAGAGCGCGCAAATACGCCGAGAATATCGCAATACTTCCGCTCTCCTCAATCTTTTCCATTATCTCCAGCATAAAAATTTGTAACGGTGCATAATTGGCCAGGATTTTTAGGAGCTCGTTGACGCAGTCAAACAGTGGAGCATCTTCTACATTTGTTTCGTCTGTCAGCGTGGGTACGCATACATCGTTGTACAGCTCCATCGCAATGCTAGGCATGTGCGGCTCGATTTCGGCAAGCATTGCGGGGTCGTGGAACAGCTTTTTGATGCCGTCGAAATCCTTGGCAAGCAGCATTTTCTTGATGAGGCTAAGCACTTTTTCAGGTTCTACTATCGTTTCCATGATGTGAGGCTTAATTTACACAGATTAACTTTGTTTCTAACTTAGTTTTTCTTTTTTTTTTTTTTTGTTTTTTTCACTTTGATTTTTAACAAAAACTTCTAAATAAGCTGGCAACCGGCAGCGGCATTTGCTTTTCTGTTCCCTCTGACATATAAATCGGACGGAAAACAGCTGATCGCTTTGAATGACACTCGCTCGCACGTATTTCGTAATGCAGGCGATGGGGAGAATTGCGAAATTGCAATTTGATATGTGATAACAGTAGTGATTTATTTTTGGATTTACTTACTAATTGGTAGCACAAATTTTTGTAATCGTAATACTTTTTGCAAACAGCGAACATTTGCCATTTTTGCGCTCCAAATGTTGTCCGCTCAACTGATAATTGCTTCCTCTTCTAATCCTCAGTTGGGGCGCCAGTCAGATTGCGGCAAACTAAGTGCTGTGAAGTGGTTACTGATCGACACTTGCCAGCACTGCGCACCTAGGGGTGCCACTGCAATTATTTAATTTGATTCATCAACTATGTATGGGCAAAGTTTAATGAATAAGAATTACATTTAATTGAAGCAGATGACAGTGATATGCAGTGCTTCGTTGTTGAATATGTCGTTTTTGACTGTAAGCAACAACAGCTGTTTGGTATTTTTCTAGAATGCATTTAACGTATTTCTTTGACTTACCACAACTGGTCACACAGCTCAGTGGACCCAACGCTTTTCATTCGTCGTGTGTGCTGTTGTGCTATTGTGCTGTTGTTCACGGTATCAGCGCGCTCCGCTTTTTATATTCATTTTTAAGCACAATTTTTTGCAAACCACTGCAAATTGTTGTTAGTCAAATAAATTAACTGTGCGGCGCATTAAGTCAATTGATAGCATCGCTACACAGTTAACACCGCTAGTGTTCAATTTTTACGAAATTTACGAAGCGAATGCGGCTAAAAAGAAATAGAAATCGAAAACGAATTCCAAGAATTCCTAAGCAAATAATCAAAATATTCAAATTAAACGAATTGCCAAAGCATTAAGTGAAAAATAATGTTAATTAAGCTTTAAATTAGTTACTTTAACTTAAAAACAATTATTATTGGCGGTGGAGGATAGCGAGACCAACTGATCCCCCGAAGAGGGTGGAAAACCGTGAAAAGTGTTGTTGTGCGTGTAAAGTGTAAGTGAGTGTATAAAAAATAAAAAACGATAAAGAAATTGTAAGTCTGTGCAAATGTTGAGGAAAGACGTTGCGAAAAATGTGTGAGCAACAATTTAAGACTGTTCCTGTTCTTGAACGGCATGCGTAGCCTGGCCTTAAATCCAGTTTTTTGTCGGGCGTCTCCGGCTTGAAATTGAATCGGCAACAACACAAACAGCAAGAAAACGAAGAAGAAGAGCCACAACAACCGAAGCGACAACAACAAACTCCAAATTTACTTGGACCCTTTTCGCCTTGCACTCAGTACGCAATTCGCCGTCGCTGTTGCCACCCGCAGCGGTCTCTTCTACCGCCGCAGCCGCCGCCTGGTGGTTATTCCTGTTTGACTTCATTTTTGCTTACTGCCAAATTGCTGCCACTTTCGCCGCAAACTTATAAACAACAACAATATTAACAGTTTTCGTTGGGCCTTTAGTCAAAATGTCGACACGTTCGCAATTAACCAAGGACCTCAATGGTGAGTAATCGTTATCGTTTCTTTTTTTTTTTCGTTGCTTATACAAATCTGTTATCGTAGTCATATGCGCAATTGTAATCTCTTAGCACTCAGTCATTCAGCTTTCATGCTTGCACATTCCGCCCTTTACCCCCACTTCGACAACTTCATAATTCAAAGCCCATCACATCATCCACCGTTCCCGTTGGACTGTGTTTTTGTTTTCGGCTTTTTCTCTTTATGTTTTGTTCTTGACGTTTGCCGCTCTTGCTCGGCGCACTTCCGTTTCGCCACAATGCGACACGGACACGCCACACTGGCTCTTCCCCTGTTTCGTCGTTCTCCTGTCTCTCACCTCTTGTCGGCTTGTTAGCATAGAAAATCTCGTTGTCGTGCTTGAGTAACAGTTTGAGATGCAGCGTACAATCGCTCTGCAACCGCAACTGCATTGCACACAGCTGCACCCTGCACATGTATGCTCATGTTCATGCATGTTCATGCATGCTCATGCAGTTTTCGTTTCTTCTACGCTGCGCTCATTAGTAATTGCGCAATTTGAGATTGTCGGTTGATCGCAGTATAAGAGTGTATGAATCGCACTCTTATAAAATGCTTTTAGTCCTGCCCAATTGCGTTTGCCTTTGGAAAAGGGTATTTTGGCGTTGAGCTTGAATGCGGGAGCGAATCGCTTATTAATTGTACGCGCCATGAATTTTAATTGAATTTTAGTTGAGCTGCGAACTGCAAAACAATAACAAATGCAACAACAGCAACAATTGAAGGGCATTACTCAGAAGCATTGGCATCATTTATGGGATTTATAATTGCATGATAAACAAACTCAACACACACGCGATGTGTGTGTGTGTGTGTGGGTGTGTGTATACTTACTTGTAAAGAACCGTTAGTCAGCATTGCTTATATAATTTAAAGCGAATCCTCCATCCATAAAATAAGCGGCGAATTAATATATGCATCTGTAATACGAAAACAACATTCATGCAGAACTTTAACCACAACAAGAGAATTTTGCGTGATAATAGAAATCTTTGGAAGCTTGAAGTTCTTCAACTCGTTCGGGAAGCAAGCAAAAAAAAAAAAAATAAAAAAATAAAAAATAAAATATATTATAAGCATGCACAAAATAATATTTGTGTATAAAATTTTGTGTTGGGGCCTTAGTTTACTTATAAATGCGATTAGAAGCTTAATGGGAAATTGGCCGTTATCTGCAGGAATTCCGATTGGACTCGTTATCGAAGAAGGCGGACAATCGGATTGATGATTAATGGACAGACGGCAGGTGTCTGAAATGAGCTGCAGGCAGGAATGATACCAGCAAGACAGTGGCA
>JABVZX010000001.1:6608807-6627181 GCA_020883565.1 Drosophila pachea
AATTCACATTTCAATCCCGCAGGAGACACTAGTTGAAGGCCTGCAGCGCACTTCGACGAGACGCACCTTTAGAGAGTCGCCCTATACGAAAGAGGATGTCGTTGATTTATAAGTCGGGGTATCATATATAGCACATATATATATATATATATAGATGCTCAACTCAACATTCCCCCTATCCCCTTCCACTAGCTGGCCTCCTCTCCCGCGAACAGCAGACTTCAAGTTAATAATGATAGTGTTTAATGATAATAACGGTAAAGATAATGAGCAAAGGTTGCAAATAATTCGTACTGAACAATATAATTTATGTGCAATGGTGAGTGCGTGTGAGTGCGCGAGTGCGTTTGAGTGAGTGTGCGTATGTGTGTATTTGTTTTTCCCCCAAACCTTTGGCAATTTTCTAATGAACGTGATTTATTTATTTATACTTTTGAACCCCAAATAACTTTGGCATTATTATATATATATATATATACATATATATCTATAATTGAAAGCAAGAACTAAACGAAGGAAAACCAACGTTTTTATGTACTATATTTTTATGTATTTTAAAATGAGTTAAGTGCCAATTATATACAACATAAACAAATCTATTTTTCAATTTGTCTATTGAAAACTAAATACATATAAATAAACACCTAAAAAATTGATGAGAAGAAACTAACGAAGCGAACGCAATGAATATTCTGATACATATATATATAGAAATGTATTCTAATGTAAATCCTTTCCGTACAGGAGAACCTAATTTAATGGTCTAAACAAATTTAAATCAAATATAATATTTTTTATAAATGCTTCCAAATATCTATAAATATTGTTTTTATTTAACATTTATTTTCGATTTATATGGACGACAATCTGTTTCGATTTATATATATATTTATTTAAATATTCTTATAATTTTGAAACAGTTAACAAATTAACGCTAAGCTAAACTAGGCAAAAAAATGATCAACCGAAAAAAAATTACTAAAATGCATTTAATAAATTATGGACAAAAGTATATTTGAAACGTCACACATAAGATTTCCATTTACGATTTCAAACAGAACACAATGTAGTAAGCACATATTAATAAAAGTAATGTTCCTTAAGAACATTTCGAATTCAATTCACCACCACCGAACCACAAATACACTTCTATTTAAGGAGTGTTTCCCCGAACTAGTTGGCTCAAAAGTATGTAGTTTGCCATTCAATTCAAAGACAAGAATTATTGTATCGTGTTCATTAAAGTTTAAGCATTTGCAAATTTATTGTAATGTATTAAAATTCAAATTAAAATCAAATCAACATTTAAACCCGAGCGTATTATTTGTTTTTCTTTTTGAACTGGCCGATTGGGATTTAATCGATAGCAGTGAGTAATCGAAAATCGACTGATTTTGTGCATATTGGTATTTTGCCTCTTCGAGAATGCGTTCACACTGCGAAAGGAAAACGCGTCGGCTTTTGCTGTTTTTTTGTAAAATAAGCTACAAAGTAAAGAAGCATAGTAAATAATTAATATTGTTTTATTTGCCTGCCCTGTCAAAATGGTAAAACTTACACCTGAGTTGATTAACCAGTCAATGCAATATATAAATCCATGTCGTGAACGTGAACTGGATTTGCGCGGGTACAAAATACCACAGATTGAGAATTTGGGTGCCACATTGGATCAATTCGATACGATCGATCTCTCGGACAACGATCTGCGCAAACTGGACAATATGCCCCACTTGCCGCGCCTCAAGTGTCTGTTACTGAATAACAATCGCATCTTGCGCATAAGCGAAGGCCTAGAAGAAGTCGTGCCGAACCTCAGCTCCATCATCTTAACGGGCAACAATTTGCAGGAGCTTAGTGATTTGGAGCCACTAACGGGGTTCAAAAAACTTGAAACGATATGTCTGCTTATCAATCCAGTGTCTACAAAGCCCAACTACCGAGAGTACATGGCCTTCAAGTTTCCACAGTTGCGTTTACTGGACTTCCGAAAGATCAAACAGAAAGACAGGCAACAAGCACAGGAGTTCTTCCGTACCAAGCAAGGAAAAGAAATGCTCAAGGAGATTTCCAAAAAATCTAAACTAAGCGTCGCAGCAGCACTCGCAGCCGAGGCAACCAATGGAAAACCAGCGGAGGCTGGCAAATTTGCTAATCCCGAGGATATGCAGCGTATTCGTGAAGCTATTAAACGTGCTAGCTCGCTGGCGGAGGTGGAAAGACTGTCACAAATTCTACAAAGCGGCCAACTGCCTGAGAAATTTCAGCACGAGTTGGGCCAAAATGGACATAACGGGTCAACAGCTCCGGTGGCTGTGGCCATGGATTACTAGTTCTAGAATTGTCGTCAGCTACCTTATTAGTGTAGAATAATAATTTAATAAAACAGTAAATTGAGTAGAGTCAAATCTAATAGATATTATTTGTTATTTATCTCAACAGGTTGCTGCATTTGTATTTTTCACAGAAAAATTTCAAATTCGCGATACAACCGGCGATCATTGTAAATATTTAAATCAAATGCATACATAATTTACGTAATTCGCTAAAAATTTAACAATCTGCACGGACAAAAAAGGTTGGGCAATGAGTAAATATGCTTTGGCTCTGCAAAGTGAATTGCGGGAATACCATTTGGACTCTGGAATCGGTTATTGCTTCTTTTGCAGTGCTCTCCTCGCTGCAACGCTCCCACACTCCTCCTATCTCTTGATATGGCTAGTATTATGAGGTCTTCGTTGCCATTATAGTGTCGTAGTGAAGGCCAGTGTAAAAGATTATCCACGTCACTAAAAATCCGGCAAACGATGTCATAAAGCCTTCCTTTACCAGCTCCCACACGCCACCGTAAGCATCCTCATCGACATTCTGGAAGTTAATTGCATACAGGTAGACTACGCCACAGCTGATGCCAGCGAATCTGCAATGCGATCAAGCATATATGTTACAGCTGTACCATGTTCTATATTTAGGCGCTGAGTCCACTTACAGTACTAGGCCCAGAAAGCCTTTTAGCGGCACAATACCCCAGATGATACCGAGTATGATTCCAAACACCTGTCGTGACCAGTAAATTACATCTAGAAACTCATCCTGCAAACAGTCAAAAAGATGTTAGAAAAAACACGCGCTGGTTTTCGGACTATGTTATTTAGGAATTCACCTTGTCTTCCCATTCGGATTTTGTTATTGCACGCGCGCAAATTTCACGCAGAGATGAGGATTTCGTAATGCCATTGGCATTGCGTTCTATTGTATTTGTTCTTGTTGCCATTATTTATGTGACCTACTTTTTTATTAATGATTTCGACTCACTTAATATTAATTAACTTCTTTTCACTATCAGTATGGCTATGCCGATATCAATTACAAGTTGTATTACCGATAAATGTGCCTAATCACTCATCAAACAGCTGTTCAGGGCACACATACTCACTCAAAAGAACTAGGTGAACTATAATCAAATGAACTTTCGTTCAATTGAACTTTAATCAATTCAACTCTAACGTGGTTATGTGAATGTATTTATTTAACGAAAACAATGTTAAAACTAAGCCAAATTTGTCTCTCCAGGTCGGGATCAATCGGTGGTAAGTGAATTGCCACAGATATATTAAGTTTTAATTCATAACCTATAAATTCATTTTGTAACAACAGCGCAACGGCATATCGCTTTGACTGCCGCACGTTGCATTGATCAGAATTGGCGAGCGGGCAAAGGACTGCCGGAGAATCCCAATGCTTTTGGTCCACTTACCAATTTACCGGACTACACATATTTGGATGGCAGGCAAACACCTCTAGGCGTAAGTTTTAGAGTAGTAGAGTATAAACAATTAATCCCTTTATATTGCCTTGCAGTCCAATCAGAAGAAACGTCTGCTGAAGCAGCAGGAGATCGCTGCCAAAATTGTTGAACTGAGCGGTGAACTGGACTTTGCCAAGGAGCGCCACGCCCGACTGAAAGCGCAGGCACAGGCAGAGAAACAACGTATTTTGGACAACAAACTGAAACCAAAGGGCCATCTTCTGTTAAAAAATAAATAGATTTGTTCTGAGGCCGTTCAACTAGTTGCTATCTTACTCGTAAATTAGCCCTAATGTTAAATTAAAAACAGCTTTATTTGTTTTAAAGTAAACGTCACACCTTCCCCGACGAACAATGCAAAAACACAGACGTAGCTGAATAGCAATTAATGGCAATTAAATTTAAATGTGCTTGCGTCAAGAAGCTGTGCTGGTTTGCGAATTCTTTATCTGGCTCAATAACGATTGATATATTGTACAGATATAGAAAAATGCAAGTCAATTGGCACGTAACTAGTTAAAGAAGTTTTGACCAAGTTATGTAAATAGGGAAATGAAAAATTTGTTTGTTCGCAATCAATTTAATAGCATCTCTCCGTCCGCGCAATCTGTTTCGATCTATAACAGCGGATAGAGATAGTGCGGATAAAAGTTGAATTGTTTATATGCACATCAAATTACCAGCTTGATGTTTGCAAATCCTATTCTCAATCAGATGTGAAATGTTTGTGATCCTAAAAGATGCGTTAAGTGTGGATGCCAGGTGCACGACTTTTGGCAGCCAGCGTACGGGTCAGCTGGACGAGAACCTTTACTAAACTGAGAATAATTGAATACATGTCATTCACAGCTTTAAAATAGCTCTAATTCAATAAAAAGAGCTAGACATGAAATTTTCCATAAGTTATTTGTAAATTAGCTGGCGTGCTAATGTGCTACAATAAAATATTGTTATATTCATTGCTGTTGAGGCGAATGCATTAAGGGAATTTCGTCCCGATCGGCAATAAAATATACATTAATTAGATAGAAGCTACGAAATTTGGCATAACAAGCCGCCGAATGAGAAAGTTGACGAAATGGTGCCCCGTAGTCTGAGGAGGTGCGACTTGGCGGTTGCATGACGGATCGTGGCCCCAAGAAACGTGCATCTGAAACGTGATATCCATCAAGTGCGCTAAATACCTCAATGATCTCGCATTGCACACTGATTTGAACTCAAATCTATTTAATTTTGCCTATACTTACGTTTAATTTTTATTTGATTCACTTTGAGGGGTTTATCACAGGGGCGTATACTTAATTGTTGTTACCGTTATTTACGGAATTACTACTCTGTTTAACTAGCATTCAAGCCTAGTTATTTGCGCTGTTTTTGTAAAATTTCAGACTTAATATTTGACTGCCAAAATATTGACAAATACGTCGCTTATTTTCACATGGAATATTATGGGAGGCTAAAAAAACAGATTATAGGCAAAAAATACATCCGACGGAATATAAAAGGTATTTATTTTTACATTTAATTAGCACATGTATATTTAAATTAAGTGAAATCAATGTACAATTGAATATAATTATTAAAATGCATGAGCAATATTTGCCCAGACTGCCAAAACGGTTACAAAGAGCTTTATAACCTCTTAGGCATATAGCCGCGGCTATATTTTATGATCTTTTCAAATACGACTATATGCTAATATATTTCTATACTTAGATATTGCTACTCTAATGAGTAGAAATGTTTATAGATCCTAATCACAAGCCAAGTGCCTGGTACGCAATTGAGAACAATAGCTATATAAGAATGTCTGGCGTAAAAAATATTAAAATTTCAGCGATAACAAAAATTGTAAGCTAATTTAATTAAATATTTTAACAGATAGTCCCAAAAATACCAAAATCTTTCCGCATTGTTAAAAGTTTTCCAAAGCAAACTAGAAATGCGCACGCGGCCCATCAATTAGAACCTAGCTACAGTGTGAATCATGAGCAGACATGTGGAGACATCGTATGCATAAATCCGTTAAGACAGAGCTAAGGCTTGCTCCAAAAATTGCGTCACAGCTTGGCAGTAAAGAGGCATTTAATTAAAGACAACAACAACACTCATACTTCACATTCGGGTGCGAATCGGTGTGAATTTTCCGTATATAAAGCTGGAGATTCTTGGCGATTGAGCATACAGAACGCAATCTGCAAACGTAGCAAGCACAACGCACATAAAAGTGAAGTTTTACAAAATAATTGTAAAGTATCCCAAAGGATAAAGCAATGAAGCTCAAGGTAGGCACATCCTATATATTTATGACGCGTTGTAAGGCAATTAACGATCATTCGTCTGCAGCAAACATATCGCTGGCTGAGTCTAATCTTCAGCTTCGTTATCTGCCAATTATCGCTGAGCAACGCCAAGCCCACATACTACGATTTGGACAGCTATGATAACAGCTATGAGCGCAGCTACGATCATAGATCCTATGACAATTCGTATGCCTTAACCTATGGCAAGCCCCTGACAAGCGGCTACCTGGGCAGTCTGGGCACAGGTTACTACTATGTGGACAGTGGATATATTGCACCTGTGTCCAGTCGCAGTCTAAAAGCGTATAGCAGCGGCGTGGATAGCTACAAATACGCACCAGTTGTGCGATACAGGAAGACCCGTCCCAAACGTAAGAAGCTGTTTGTGCCCAACTTTTTTGGCTAAAAGGCAGTTGTTCAGGCCAACGGAGATTACAGACTGAAGATGTTTGTTTTGTTTGTTATTTAGTTTTAGTCGTATCACATGTACCTTATCCTTTTAAGTTCTATAGTTTTATTAATAAAAAGTAATCAAAGAAATACTTAGAACACAAACATACCTTGAGTCTTACATGACGTTAATAGTTATGCAAGTGAGCAAAAAGTCCATTATTGACTTCAGATAAATTTTATTGTATTGATAATTAGAATTTAATACTTCTGTTTAGGTACATTTATTATCTTTGACGAAAACAAGTGCACAATTTGCGCGCTTCTCCTTCTGTTAAATTGAGGAGCAACAATACTCAGATTACTCTGTTAACGCAAACAGTTATTAGATGCAACAGAAACTGTAAAGAACAGCTGGCACACAAGCTGTCGTCATTTGCTAAAGAAGAACAAGAGAAATCTCAATTCAAGCATCGGAAAAAGTGTAAAAGTGGGTTTGGCAAAATGAGTTTCATGCAACCAAGTCCCGTTAAGTACGCGTGCTCCTGCGGCATTTTAAGTCCAATCAATAAGCTTTTCTTCTGTCGCCACTGCCCAAAACTGAGATGTGGGTTCTGTGTTTGTCATGAAATTGACTCACACTTTTGTTCGAATTGCTTGGAAAACATTCCATCTTCGGAGGCCAGGCTGAAGAAAAACTGCTGTGCCAACTGTTTGGATTGTCCATGTTGTCAGCACACGCTGTCTCCCCGTGCTGCCATAGTTCAAGTTGTGCGCAAAACCGAAGAACCCAAGGATGGAGAAAGTGCAACGGAGCCAAAACCCAGTGCAAGGCCCTCAGCCGTTCCCACCACCAAGAAAATATATTATTTGTCATGTTTGTCCTGTCGGTGGACAACCCGAGACGTCGGGATACCCGATCAAGGCGTAGCAACGGGCACGTGGCCGGACAAAGAAAGTTTGTGCCAAGTACGCTTTAATGCACTTATTGAGTACTACCAAGCGGCGGTGCTGCAGGAGAAGCAGGAGAAACAGGAGTTTCTACGTCGCAAGGCGCCTAAGCAGCACAAGTTTCCAAGTCTGACTGATCGTACGGGCCTGACCGTCTCGCTGATCCGACGCCAAATCGGCTGGGCCGAGCAGAGCATACCCAAAAGCAAAGCAGTTAAAATAGCACCCGCTGAAGCTAGTGCTGAAATTGACGATCTGCCCGAAGATATCTATACGCAGCCCATAAATCTGCACAACATCACAACAATCGCACAGCGGCACAGTCAGCCAGCTGATCAGCCCACGGTTGTAAGTAAGCTCTATCCACAGAGACGCTCGTTGTGGATCAAGCGTTCGCTGCGCTGTCGTCAGTGTGAACACAATCTCATCAAGCCCGAGTATCATCCGACATCCATCAAATATCGCATTCAGCTCTTTGCTAGCTATCACGTCCCGGAAGTGGTCATGGTGCGCTGCGAGAAACCACTGCAGCCCGGTGAAGCAAATGCGATATTCCTAAAGTTCACCAATCCGACCATGTCCGACATGACCATTAGTATCTTGGATGGGGCACCAGAGGACGCGCAAATCAACACAGATGCCTTTCTGCAAGCGTGCAGAATTAAAGAGGAGGCGATTACCTCATCTCCCCTGCTCAAGACAACGGGCGTTAATTTGGCGCGTCAAAACTCAACACGCGAAGTGAAACGTGAGGTGCGTGAAGTGGCGAATGCATCAATTGAACCACTGGAAAGTCCATTTGTGTTGAACCAACGCGACGATTCCAAGGAGTTTGACGAGGACGTGCAGTCGCCCATCGAGGAGCCCAAATTTATTGTCTGGCGTAAAGGCAATAAGGTTTTACTACGTCTCGGATTCACTCCCAACGCTGACCTGCAATCGGGCAACATGGTTACGCTGAGCTTCTACATGCATTATACGTATGTGAACACCGTGACCAATACGCCCGACAAAAGGGAGCCAACTACATATGCTCTTTACTCAAGGATCTTCATAGAAGCCGGCGGCATAGCCAACTAGTAAAATCTTATCCATATTAAATGCTTTTAACCATGCTTTATGCAAAGTATTTATGAACTTAAACTACAAGTAATGCTCGAGGAACATTTGTGTTACCCACAATCATGTGAAGCTCTGTTAATCTCGGTGTTCAGTACATCTAATCGAAAGCTAATAAAGTCTATGCTCTAACTCAGATGACCTTTGGTGCACCTGTCAATTTCTCACTCTCCTGCCACAGGAATTGAATGATTTTCTGGTCCTTCGCATGAGGAGCCACTTCCTTGGGTTTGCAGTCGCTGAAATACTGGCCACTCACGTTAGCTAGAGCCGGATCTAGGGCAGCATACAATGTGGTCTGTGCGCCATTCTTCGGAGTCTTGAACAACGGCTTGAACAGCGGCATGATGAAGTACCTGGCATGCACATGATAGAGAAGGTGCGTATTATGTAATCATAACCTCTTTACAGTAGTATACCCACTTGACAAATCTATATTCTGTAATCTTCAAGTTCCTTAGAATTTCGGTGTCGATTACGCCGGGATGCAAGGAATTGACGGTTACGCCCGTGCCGGCCAAGCGTTTGGCCAGCTCTCGTGTATACATCACAATTGCCAATTTGCTCTGGTGGTAGGCTCCTCTCTCATCGTAGGATTTCTCGCTATTCAAATCATCCACGTTTATGGTGCCAATAGTGTGCACAAGGCTGGACACATTCACAATGCGACTGGGTGCCGATTTCTGGTAAATGGGCAATTCTGTTAATTATGGCCCCATAAAAGTGCAGCGCAACATTTACCTTCAGTAAGTCGAGCAGCAAAGAGGTCAGGAGAAAGTGGCCCAGGTAATTGACACCCAGTTGCATCTCAAAGCCGTCCTTGGTCGGACGTCGCGGTCCACAGAATATGCCAGCATTGTTGATAAGAATATGCAATTGATTTTGTTCGGCCTTAAAGCTATCATTATGTCATTAAATCGGGCTGGTGACGTAGCTTTCGGGG
This sequence comes from Drosophila pachea, assembly GCA_020883565.1. NCBI lineage: Eukaryota > Metazoa > Arthropoda > Insecta > Diptera > Drosophilidae > Drosophila > Drosophila pachea. The sequence continues at coordinate 6,618,319 of JABVZX010000001.1, forward strand.
ATGACTCACTCTTCCACGAATTTGCGCACAGATGCCAGCGAGCTCAGGTCCAATTCCAGAAAGTATACATTCTGGTTACTGGTTTCCCTCACAATTTGCTTGCGCGCCTCCTCAGCTCTGGCCCGATCCCTACATGCCATATAAACCGTAGCGCCACGTCGTGCCAGCTCCAAAGCGGTCTCCTTGCCGATCCCCGTGTTCGCCCCAGTCACTATAACTACCTTGCCGGTCTCATCCGTCTCCTTTGTGAATTGGCCACCCTGCATATACATCCTGACAGTGGCCAAAAATTAGCGTAGAGAAAAGCGCTCAGATGCTTGCTCACCAGAGTAAGTAAACCGCAAAGCCAATCACTGTGGGCCAGACTACCAAGGGGCTCAGCATGAAATCAATAAACACACACATTTCTGTTGCTGTCGGAGGCCTTCGCCGGACTAAGCCAAATGGCCTAAACCCTATATCCACAATCAGGTTCTTTGGCATGCAGCTGTCTGATAAGTAATAGAAGCCAAGATAACAAGCCGTAAGAACGCCAGAACACACTCACACAAACAAATACTGGGGGGCAATATTTTGATTTACAAAGTGGCTAATTCCATGCATACATACATAAAAGTGATAAAAATTAATCTAGTTTCTTTGCGCGAGTCCATTTCTCGCTCTCCGCCCACAGCCATTTGGCGGTCTCATCGTCGGTTGCTGCACGAGACACCTGCTTCTCTTTGCAGTCGCTGAAGTATACGCCCGAGACATTATCGAGATCCGGATCGAGAGCTGCATATAACGTTGTCTGAGCTCCACTCTTGGGTGTCTTTAATAGAGGCCAAAGCAGACTCCTTAGTACGATCTGGCCAAAAGTAGTATTCAATATCTTGATATGTCTGCCCAGCTCTGTGTCGACCACGCCTGGATGAAGGGCATTGACTGTCACTCCAGTGCCCTTGAGACGTTTAGCCAATTCGCGCGTAAACAGTATATTAGCCAGTTTGCTTTGACCGTAGGCGTCACCTTCCTTGTAGGATTTCTCGCTATTGAGGTCGAACACGTTTATCGCGCCATATCGATGGGCCATACTGGAGACATTCACAATGCGGCTGGGCGCGGATTTCTGGAAAGTTACGGATGTTAATCTGGGAACTGCAGCAAAGAAAAAATTTGGAGCACCTTTAGCAAGTCCAAAAGCAAATCTGTCAGTAGGAAGTGGCCCATGTGATTGACGCCCAGTTGCATTTCGAACCCGTCCTTGGTCAGCATGCGGGGACAGCGCATGACGCCAGCATTGTTTATGAGAATGTGCAGCTTATCCTGTTCCTTTTTGAAGCTTTTTTTTTAGGGAACGACCATTTAGCACAGAGTTAAGGAATTCACCCTTTTAATGCTCACCCAGCGACAAAGTTGCGTATAGAATCCAGAGATGCCAGATCGAGTTCGCGGAAGAAGACATTTTGATTATTCGTTTCTTGGACAATTTCCGCAAGTGCCTTCTCAGCTCTGGACTTGTCCCGACAGGCCATATATACTGTGGCCCCACGGCGCGCCAGCTCCAAGACTGTTTCCTTGCCAATACCCGTATTCGAGCCGGTTACGATGACCACTTTGCCTTGCTCATTGGTTTGCTTCCGAAATTGTCCACCTTGCATGTATTGTCTGAAAGGCGAGAGCAATAGATAAATATAAAATATAGTATTTATTTGCCAATTATCACATATGTATATACCTAAGAAAATAAATGCCTAGGCCAATGCCTATTGGCCAGACAATAGGGAGGCAAGAGAGGCAATCTGTCAGATGGCTCATATTCACAACTAGCTCAGAGGGCGTTCGTGACACAACTGCGAATTCAATTGGTCGAGTCGAATGCCGAAAGCCGATTACGACTCGGATTCAGATTCATAAAAGTGACGAGTCATGAAAGAAAATTCACCAGTTGTGCGAGAAGTTACTCGAACGACTGACCGAATAAATATGTTAACGAGAGAGTGAATCCATAGAAATTCTTGATACACGGGTTTATTTTATACAAATATACTTATGGACATTAACTGTAGTCCTTAAACTGTTCTATTTTTCTTGCTTAACATCCAGCGTCGTATTACACGTCCACTTTTCGCTAACAGCCCAAAGCCATTTTGCTGTTTGAGTATCGGTAGCCGCGGGCGCTGGTTCTTTGCTCTTACAATCGCAAAAGTAAGCACCACTTATATTTTCCAACTCTGGGTCTAAGGCAGCGTACAGAGTTGTTTGTGCACCATTCCGGACAGTCTTTAGGAATGGCCAAAACAACGGCCTCACAAATATGCTACAATATAAGGATTGTTAGAGAAGCTAGAGTTGGTCAACATATCATATATATGGCAAATACCCAGCCAAGAAATTGCTGAAAAATGCCATGTGCCGGAAGATGTCGGTATCCACTACTCCAGGATGCAGAGAATTTGCTGTCACTCCAGTGCCTTTTAAGCGTATTGCCAATTCGCGGGTAAACAAAACGTTGGCTAATTTGCTCTGATTATACGCCCTGGATACATCATAGGACTTCTCACTATTTAGGTCTGTCATGTTGATTTCACCACGCGTATGTGCCAAACTGGAGACGTTTACAATACGGCTAGGCGCAGAGTTCTGGCATTTGGTGTGACATTAGATAAATAATGACTATGACCAAATATTATGTATACCTTGAGCGTATCTAACAGTAAGTTTGTGAGGAGAAAGTGGCCCAAATGATTCACGCCCAGATGCATCTCGAAACCCTGTTTGGTCAGCATATGTGGACAACGCATGACACCTGCATTATTGATGAGTACGTGCAGCCGATTTTGCTCTCGTAGAAATCTGCAAGGATTTAACAATCGTAAAGCAATTGCTTGCATTCAGCAGATGGACATACGTGGACACAAAGCTACGTATAGAATCCAGGCAGGCCAAGTCACATTTCCGGCAGTACACATATTTGTTTTTCGTCTCTAACACAATCTCCTCGCGCGCTTCCTCGCACTTTTTCATATCTCGACAAGCCATATAAACTGTGGCTCCCCTTCGCGCCAGCTCCCGCACTGTCTCCTTGCCAATGCCAGTATTTGCGCCGGTTACAATCATAACTTTGCCCGTTTCATCAGTTTGCTTCGAAAAATTGCAGCCTTGCATATGGTCTCTGAGCGTGAATTATTTTTGTTGTTTGTTGGAGCTTGGGGCATTTTTGAATTACACGTAAGGAACTTACTTTAAAATGCACGCAGCACCTACAACGGTACCAGATACGCTAAGCCAGAATATAGGCCGACTCTTCATAAATGCAAATAACGTCATTTTGTGCGCTACTTAAAAATTAAACGTAAGCTCGCACAATTACGAAATGTGCATAAATACGCAATCGTACCGCCGGTGCCGACATTTAGATGCCCTTTCCGGTATTTACAATTCATATACCCTACGCTTCCGTTATGGACTCAGCGGTGGGCCATCTTCAATTGAAATAAATTTGAATTCATCAGGTTGTATTCCTGCTAGAATTTACATACATGTTTACAAATAAGCTTATATGGATATTGATATAGATAAGGATATTTTATATTGAGAATTTTGTCACATAGCGCGTTGTGTGATATGATTGAAGCTAAGATGAAATGTAAGCTGCTTAGGTGTTGTAGGGTACCTCAGCCAGGGTTGCTACTCGGTTCATTTTGTAAAACAAAAATATATCTACACTTACTTAACAATCAACAGCGTAAAGCCAATTGCGAGAAACCAAGTCAGGAATGAAATTATTATATTATCAAAATAAAATATCATGATAAAATTTTTAGCGACGACTTTTAAAGGAAAATTTTTAAATGCTCTTCTTCTTTGCTCAACTTGTGACAGGGTGATTCAAGCGCACAAGGTTGTCAGTGTTAGACGTGGGTTTGTTGTGCTTAGTTGATTCAGAAATTTTACGTGAATAAGTTTATGAACACTATATTGTTTGTCATTTGAGACCCTTGGCCAAGTGATATTGTACACAGTGCCAAGAACCACGCATTTGACAATAACCGATCCAGCCAATATATCATGCGTCGCAATGTGTAAGGCAACGCCAACTCGACTGTTGCTTTCTGAATTAAATCAAGTTTAATATTTTAGACGCCAACCACATTACGACTGGGAGAATACAGAACACGGAGGCATGGACGGCGTATTTTCCAGACCCGCCCATGACGATGAATTCATGGATATGGTACAGTTGTCCAACAGATCCAACAGTCACATGAAAATGTCGCGGTCTGAGAACACTCTGGAAGTTAAAGTGCTGGAGGGTGACACATTACAAGCTTTAGCACTACGGTTCCATTGCTCCGTAGGGGACATTAAGCGTTTAAACAAGATTGATCGGGAGAATGAGATACACGCGCGACGCGTAATTCGCATCCCAGTTACAGTCCACAATGTATTGCTAGGAACAAGCGATGTCAATTCTTTGCCTGCTATACATCGAAGTGGGAATAACAGTCCAAGTCATAAATCGGAACAAGATCCAGAGATTGAAAGAAATCCGCTAGAGGATGCACGCATGATGCTAGATGAACGACTTTTGGTGGCTGCAGTTAATGCTTCAGGGACTACAGCTGGCGATGTGCAATTTTCAAACAAAAAAGATGGTAGCAAATTTTATGATAGCGCTCCTGGATTTTCGAATGACGACGGTAAGTCAATTACTTATTTTATTTTAGTTTAGATGGATGGCATTTGGGTGTCATGTAAAAATTTCTATGTAAGCCCTTGAAAGCGGGTAGAGGTGGCCAACCAAGCAAATTGTGCGTATGTGTCACCCTGTTTGTCGTTTGTTGTGTGGAGTAATTCTGTTAAGTCTTTAGCCAAGTAAGCAGTTAAGTTGGGCCCAGTCAGCAATTTGTTTAGTCATTCAAAATACGGTCACACTCGCCATTAAAAGTGTCAGAAAACATTAGCGTTGGCGAAAAACAGAAGTTTAGTTAGTATTTCGTTGTTTAAAAAGTAAAGGAAAATGCCGGACTACCTGGGAGATGATCAGCGTAAAATAAAGCATGATGAGAAGGAGGATAAGGAAATAAAATCGTTAGATGAGGGCGATATCGAACTACTTAAGACTTACGGACAGAGCCAGTACCATAAGTCAATAAAGAACATCGAGGAGGACATACAAAAGGCCGTAAAACAAGTTAATGAGCTTACCGGAATAAAGGAGAGCGATACAGGACTGGCTCCTCCAGCGCTTTGGGATTTGGCAGCCGATAAACAAATTCTGCAAAACGAGCAACCACTGCAGGTTGCGCGTTGCACAAAAATTATCAATGCCGATTCCGATGACCCAAAGTATATTATCAATGTGAAACAGTTTGCCAAGTTCGTGGTGGACTTAGCTGATTCAGTTGCTCCCACTGATATCGAGGAAGGCATGCGTGTAGGCGTTGATCGCAACAAGTATCAAATTCATATACCGCTGCCACCCAAAATTGATCCCACGGTAACAATGATGCAGGTCGAGGACAAGCCGGATGTCACTTACAGTGACGTCGGTGGCTGCAAGGAGCAGATTGAGAAGCTGCGAGAGGTGGTCGAAACGCCACTGCTGCATCCTGAAAAGTTTGTCAACCTGGGCATTGAGCCACCCAAGGGAGTGCTACTCTTCGGTCCACCCGGAACGGGCAAGACATTGTGTGCACGTGCAGTAGCCAATCGCACAGATGCATGCTTCATTCGTGTCATTGGCTCAGAGCTGGTGCAAAAGTATGTGGGCGAGGGTGCACGTATGGTGCGTGAACTCTTTGAAATGGCCCGCTCTAAGAAGGCTTGTCTAATTTTCTTCGATGAAATCGATGCTATTGGTGGTGCACGTTTCGATGACGGCGCTGGCGGTGACAATGAGGTGCAACGTACTATGCTTGAGTTGATCAATCAGCTGGATGGTTTCGACCCACGCGGCAACATCAAGGTACTGATGGCTACTAATCGACCCGACACACTGGATCCAGCGCTCATGCGTCCCGGCCGTTTGGATCGTAAGGTGGAGTTTGGACTGCCCGATCAGGATGGCCGGTCTCATATCTTCAAAATACACGCCCGATCAATGTCCGTTGAACGTGATATTCGTTTCGATCTGCTAGCACGTCTCTGCCCTAACTCGACAGGCGCTGAGATTCGATCGGTTTGCACGGAGGCTGGCATGTTTGCCATACGTGCACGCCGCAAGGTAGCCACTGAAAAGGACTTTCTCGAAGCCGTCAACAAGGTTATCAAGAGCTACGCCAAGTTCAGCGCCACCCCACGTTATATGACATACAATTAAGTTACACTTTATACTCCTCATTTTTTTATCATTGCTGCGCTGTTAGCTGCCAACTATTACTGTAACTGCTCCAGCTGGCCGCAAAAAAAAAAAATAAATAAAAGATCTAAAATATATAGTAGTAGACGAGTCATCACTTTCTGTAATGTTACATCTGATTGCAGCTAATACCGATGCCCAAATGGAGGATTCTACGGCTCTATTGGATGACATGCTAGTGGACAGACATGCGCCAGTGGTGCGTCCCATTCCCGGACCCTCGCTGCGCGCCATCGACTGGTCTGGCTCTGACTGTGACATGTCCTGGATATGCCTGTTAATATTTATACTCGCACTCTGTGTTGTAATACCTTTGGTCTATGTGATCTACCTGGCAGAGCATCCACATCACAATCATAGCACATAGCTCGGTTAAGGGGCAGCATCATTCCAAATGCGCAACAGTTGTAATTCTGCTCTCAAATCTTCGCTCCGATGTGAAAGCATTTTAAATGCAGCTGCGAGTGATAGAATTTATTTTTATATAAATTTTTTAATGAATATACCAATTGTGACTTGTATAATATCTAATAGACTTGGACAACAAACAATACTAATTTTTGCAATTTATTTAAATTATATATCTTTCCTCTCAAGCGGCATCTACATATGTTAAGCGCGGTAAAACAATAATTGTTGATAGGTCTTGTTTTTGCCATAAGTTTTTATTAGTTGATAACTACTATGTATAACAGTTTATTCATACATAACACTATGTATAACAGTTAAGTATTAAACTCATCGATATCGATAAACGGGTCATCCAGATAGCGTATAGCCTAAAGCTAAATACATATCCTAGCGCTAGAAAAATGATTTTCAAAATATTTAATAAATAATATCCATGGATATTAGTAGTTAGTTGTAATAAAATTAATACATTCTAAGAGCAATTAATCACGCACACTCGGCGCTCATTCTAGTTTTAAGTACTATCTCGGAATACTTTGTTATATTTGGATTCTTTGATGGTTCCTCTGTGGCCATGGCACATGGTTATTATTTGGTCTGTTTCGCCTAGCTGTGCGCCATAATTGTGCATATTCCTTGGACGTGGAATATCAGCCAATGGCTGCACAGCTCGTTCAATATTCAATATTTCAATATTCACTTAAACTTTAAGTTCTCAAAGAAAGCAATATTGCTCCGCAGGAATCCGCGGCGTACGGGCACCGGACTTGCCGGCGCCGCAATGGGTATATTAAATGGCTGGCTGGCATCCGAGTACATGGATGGATCTCTATTGGTAGAGCGAAACAGTTAATAGTCAATAGAATTTGGCCTGTTAATGTTACGTACGTTTCCAGCGAAGAAAGGTCGGATGCTATTGTTGATTCGTCGGCCACCTCGGCCATGGAGATGGCATGCTGGAGCATATGCCTGCGTGACTGCGGTGAGGCGGCGGGCTTCTCGGGTGTCTCGGGTTGGTCGGATTTGTCGGGTGTGTCGGGTGGCGCCATGTGCCGTACACGTTGCAGTGTCTAAGCATGCATATTATATAACCTAACTGTACAACTGTAAGATTCAGCCAGAACACGGACATACCTTGGCGCGCCAGCGACGTTCGGGTTGCGTGCGTTTGCTGGTCAGCAGAAAGGCCTGAGCCAGTGCCTTGACCGAGGGCAAGGCCTTCACCACATCATCCTCAATGGGTGGCTTCTCTGTGGGCGTGGCATTAGCCGCGGGCTGCAAGCAGAGCTGTAATTAATGGCAAAATCTGAAGCGAACAGCTGGTACACCAAACCTCTTCATCCTCGTCCATGGACAACACCTGACTGGGCTCAATCAGGCGTCGTTTGGGCTGCAGAAAACGAAATGCGGGCGGCGTAGAGCCACGTGTCGGTGTCGTTGTGGGCGATGAGCAGACATTAGGCGCATCATCTGCCGGTCCAAATTGAAGCACAACGGGACGTTCACGTTTCCGCGAAGCATCTATGGAGCTGCCATTGTTGGCCGAGCAGGAGGAGGAAGTGGCTGCTGCTCCGCCCAATGCCGACTCCATCGATGACGTCGTGGATGTGCTCGTCTTCAGCACGGTTGTCTCCTGTTTGTTAAAGTCGTAAATACGCACAGTGTCCGAATCGTCGCTGGTCGTTTGCAGGGATTGATTCGACTGGGTATCCAGGCTGCTGCTGCCCGCCTCCAGCACCTGGACGGGCACAGCTTTGTATATACACGTGTCCTGCGGCTGCTCCTGCGGCTGCTCGCCTGCAGTTTTGCGTCCATTTCGGGCCTTTTTGAGAAAACATGTTCGTTTGTTTTTTGTTGTTGGTGTTCATTGTTGTGTTGTTGTTGTTGTTTTCGTGTTTTGTTGTTGTTTCAGTACAATTTTTATGCATATTGGTTAGTTTTTTTTTTTTTTTTTGGTTTTTTTTTTTTTGGTATTTTTTATATGGAAAGAAGAATTGGTTAAGGATATTTGAAGCTGGGCCGATAAGCTTGAATATATATATATATAGCATATGAGTGAGTGTGAGTGTGTGAGTGATTGCGTGTGCGTGTGAGTGTGCTTAATGTTGG
>JABVZX010000001.1:6692918-6708647 GCA_020883565.1 Drosophila pachea
GACATTGTTAATTAGCCCTCATACAAGTCAACATTTTCGTATCAAAAACTTTTGAGTCCAACTACTTGCTGCTGCTGGGGCTGCTGCTCGCCCTGGGGCCATATAATTTTCTGGTACAGAAACATTAATAACCCCCAGACACACAAAAATATATATATATATATAGTATATTGACTCATGACACAGTACTGCGGGAGAGTCTGGCTGCGAGACGGCTCTTAAGTTGCCTCAGTTTAATGCGCTTTGTTCTTTTCCCATCCACGACTTGTTCTTCTTCTTCTTCTTCTTGTCGTTTTTTTTTCTTCTTTTTTTATTTCTCTCCTCTTTTATAATGTGTGTGTATATTTTATTGGAGTTGATTTTTCGGCTCTTGTCTTTTGGCCAGCTTTTCGCTGTTGCCGCCAAATCTATGGCCAAAGCGCTTGCTTTAAGCCCTTCGCTGAAAGCGTCGACAGGCCTGTGATTGCATTAGTATGCCAGCCAGATGGGGTATGATGATTCATTAGGGCAGTAGGCAACAATGGAACGGCTATGCCGAGACTTTTTCTTTTTACGCTTAAAATGCATAGTATACGCGGCGTATGCGTAACATTCTGAATATACACAATTTAAGCCACTGGCAATATATTAATTACAATTTCGCGAGTCAATCACATTTGTTTCTTAACTTTATAAAACGGTTCTTTCTGGATTTTTCCACTTTCATCTTAGTTGACTTTTTCTCCGGCTTTGATTCAATATTGACATATAAAATTCCAAATTGTGAGGCTCATGAAATGAAATTGAGATTCTTAAAAAAGTTCTTGAGTAAGACGATATATGTATATATATATATATATATATATGGTATCGTGAGTTAGTGTATTTGCAGTTCGTTGTGAGCGCCTTTGCCGCAGGCATTTCACACTAATTATCGTTCGTCTGGGCAGCTCTTTGCGTGTTTCAATTGAAACAAGATTTCTTGCAAATTTCTTTGGCATTCACATTTAGTTGTTGCCTTTTGTAAATTTCGTTGTTGTTGCTTTTCAGCTTTACCGTTAAGCCCACTCGGGGCGGGGTGGGGGCAACAGCTGGGAAAACTGGATCGTATTTTATTTACGAGTTGCCCAGTGAAATTGCTTTTAATTGCTGCGGTCAATTCGCAGTTGACTCTTAAGGCTCTTTATGAGGTCATAAGTAGATGAATACTACCATATAAATATATATATATATAGTGCACTACAGAGCCACCAGTTTTGGGCGTGGCAGTGAGTCATCCGCTGCCGCGGCATGCGGTCCAATTGAATGCGTGCCTCGCCATGAAGTCCATATTTAGCCTGAAGTTTACATTAGAATTTTGCAATTTTACTAAATGCTCAATAACTCTTCTTCTTCTTCTTCTTCATCATCATCTGCCTTACTTGTTGCTGCGGGGCAGATGTGCGTGCCCACTTTCAAGCCTCGCTGGCGACATCCGAGTATGAGAACACCTCGAATCTCTTTCATGTGACGGCCGCGGAGCAAACGCAGGAGCTGCTGCAGAGATGCGAACAACTGCTGGCCAGCTATGCAGACGGCCAGGCGGCGGCAGCGACACCAACAACAGCTGCCATTAAAGCAAATGGCTGCAGCGAAGTGGGCGCCGAGACCGGTTGCTATCTGGAGATGCTGTCCTCTGCAGCAACAGCAACAGCAACAGCAACCGCAACCGCAACCGCAACAGCTTCGGCTTCGGCTTCGGCTTCAGCAACCTCATCCCCGAAAGCCTACCAGTCGAAGAGCTCGTGTGAGTGTCCCGGCCAATGCAGTATGTTTGGAGCTGGCTGGTAGTTATCTCAAGCAGCAGGCCAGTAATTGACTTTAATTGCAGTGTCCGCCTCGCGGGAGTACATCGATCTGAGCAGCAATCCCTCGCTGAGCAGTGATAAAACCTTTCGCTGTTCCAGCAATCAGCATTTGAGTGAGAAGAAGGACGTGCTTCAGGCTGCTGGCCAGGATACCATGGATAACGTGAACCACGACAACGAGGAGGAGGAGGAGGAGGAGGAGGAGGGGCAGCCACAGCAGCTGTACGATATTTGCCAAAGTCCCGGCGCTGATGAGACGCAGCAGGTCTTCGCGCACGAGCTGTTCATCAATTGCCCGTACGCGGATCTGCCGGCCGGACATTTGGCTCTGCAGCGGTCCATCAAATACGGCCAGCTGCATCGCATCGAGAAGCGTCTGTTCTTCGATCAGAGCAAGAAATACTACTGCGGTATACTGAACGATTGGATGCTCTGCTATGCGGACGGACCGACGGCCTGCCGGCCCAGCAGCACGCTCTATCTGAAGAGCTCGGCCATTGAGATCGAGCATTACGGTGAGGGTAAGCGTCGCGAGATATGCTTCCAGATCACCACAGCCGATCCGGGCAAGCGATTTGTGTACCAGGCGAACAACGAGGTCGATGCCAAAGAGTGGATTCATGCCATTGAGGCGGCCATACGAGGTGAGGCTGTGGCTCAGGCAACGCTCAAGTCGTTGCGTAAGCTGCCCACGCCTCCGGTTATGAAGCGTATCAGCTATCCGCCTCCGGTCCAAGCAGCAACAGGCGGATCAACGGCCACAGTAAGCAATGATAGCATCTACGAGGAGCCATCGCCGATTTATAACTTCGCTGAGCCGCTGTCCCCGCCACGCCTGCCCGAGAAAGCGAACAGTCCGAGTGCGCTGGCCAAACGCTTCGAATACGACATACCAAAGTGTCCGCCACAGCCGCTGGCCGTGCAGGAGGAGGAGCCGGCCGGCAGCGAGGTGGAAACAGCTGAGCTGCTTAACGGTGGTGCTGGTGCCGTTGGCGCTGCTGCTGAACTGAAGGCCCTGCCGCAGGTGTCCAGCTTGCATGGCAGCCTGTCTCTGGACTTTCAGGCCAAGGTGAAGACGGTGCACAGCGAACTGTCTAGTCAGCTGACGAGTCCGGAGCGCCTGAAGAAGGCCGTCAAGAAGAGCTACTCGTGCGGCAACAGCGAACCGGAAATGCTCTCGCTAACAAATTCCCACCAATCCACCGGCAACAGCAACAGCAACAGCAGCCCAGCCACGCTCAAGGAGCAGAAAAAGCTGCGCAAAATGCTGACACCGCAAACGAGTCCACAGAAGACGGCCAACAAGGATTGTGATAAGCTGGCACGCAACTGGTTTCTCAGCCGTCTAAACAAGTCCAGCGCCAACAGCCCGAACAGCCGCTCCACAGGCGGTGCTGCCAGCAATCCAACCAGCACGCCGCCCAACGCCAAATGCAAGCAGAGTGAAAAGCAGAATCTGCTCAACGGTCTGGATGCCTGTGATGGTGGTGGTGGTGGTGGCTTTGATTGCGGCGTGCCCAAGGAACAGCAATCTTATAGCAGCAGCAGCAGTCCGACATCGTCATGCCTGAAGCCGGAGACCAAGAGCAAGGTGAACATGATCATCAATCAGTTCGAGGGCTGCAGTCCCCTGGCCACTATGCTAAGCGTCGAGGCGTTGGCGGCCAATGCGCTCGCCTCGTTCACCTCCTTCTGCGAGAGCGACAACAACTACAACAACTATGAGCCAATAATGCCGCTGGCCACTCCGCCCAGCAGCTATCTCAAAAAGGTTTAGGATCTCGCGTCCTTCGTATCACATATAAATATCTCTATATATAGTTCAGATTCATAAGCCTAAATCAGAAATTTGTTTCATCATTATCCTCCATTATCTCAACATTGACATAAAATTTTAATATCAAAAGCTTATTGGGTTATGTACATTGGTATATATCCAACGATCTATAAGCCTATGGGGGCTTACATAAATGTGCATGTAAGTGTGAGAATGTGAGTGGAGTACGTGGGTGGGTGGGTGTGTGTGTGTGTGTCTGTGTGTGTGCAGAACAGTTTGAGTTAGAGCGAGGTAGTTTCTGCCCTGTCCGTGGATGAAACCTTCGCTGAAGCAACTTAGCTCGGGTAACGTGAAGTGGGTATTGATAGAGACAAGTTTTCGTTCTGCTGAGATTGCAATATAGCTAATAGATTAGAGCGCTTGCGTTCATCTGGCACCAGCACCAGTTTTCTGGGCAGCTCCTTTGGTGAAAATATGCCCATAATACGCTTCTGTTCGCCGCGTTTCACCTTGAAACTGATTCCACGCGTGTTGGCCACAATATCTTCCACTTCATCCCACAGATATGACCAGAGGGACTAGAAAAAAAAAACAAAGTGAAGATATTTTGTAGAAACCATACATTGCAATAGCCAATATTGCAATAGCCAATATTGCAAGAGCAATAGCCACTTACCACCCAAATGCCAAACATTTCGTTGCGTTGCGAATAAAGCATGCGATGATTGGTTACTATAAGGAATTCGGATTTAGCTACAATTTCCTCGCAGTGTATGAAGCTGTCGGTGGTCGCATATTTAGCTTTGTCCATCTCTCTGCAGAATTACAATTGAACTATTAGCTAATTAGATATAATTTAGTTGGAGTATGTACTTCAGCATCTTGTTGCCCATCGCCTCCTTGTAGCAATAGGGACGCAGGACATTGTCGTGATGCAGGAAGCGTGTTGGACGCAAGCGTTTGGTATCTTCGGTGCCACCGGTGGCACGCTTCACTGCCTCAAAGCTACCGCTGGCAAAGTCAACAACACCGGCCGTGGGACGAGCCATCAGACCGATGGCGCCTTTTCCAAGTCCCTTGAAGAAGCCCTCAACGCCCTCTTCGCGGGCTCCGGCAACCGGTTTGGTGACCACGCCTGTAACGCCATCAACGAAGCCCTGGTTGGGTGGTGATGTGAAAAGTTTGAATACAGAATACCATTTGGTTAAGCGGTTCTTACCATGACCAGACCCTTGCCGCTTCGCGCGAGTCCCTCGTGGAAGTTCTTTGGCTTATTGTGCATGCCCTGGCGACGCTTGCGCTGATAGTCCTCATCGAAGGTTAAAGCCGCCAAGCCCTTGCCCATGGCGCCAGTAATTCTAAAGGATGGGACCATGTTATAAATAACGCTTTTAAGGGAAATACCAAAATGAAAACTCACTTAGACATTGCGCCAGCTGCCCCGCCCACAGTGTGACCAAAGAGCGACTTGACGCCCAGAACGAGACCTTCAGCGAATTCTCCAGGTCCTTGGATTGCACCCTGTAAGGTAAGCAAGCACAAAGGTAAGAGATGGTGTGTCACTTGCTGCAGGACTGACAAAACCTACCTGGAATGGCTCGTAGAAAAGATCCTCAACGCCCTTCTTAAGACCCACCACCAGGCCGTAAGGATTTCCCAGCACATCTAGACCCAAGGCCAAAACATATAGCTGCTTTAAAGCCTGGCCCGTATAATGTGAAGTAACTTCACTGATCAATTGATGCTGGGTAAAGAATTGATAATCACGTTCGAAGAAGGCCAGGCGGAAGACGACATCGTTAACATCGGTTAGAGTAACGCCCACACCTTGTACCAGCGGACCGAGAAAACCGGGCAGAGCGGTGGTATCGGAACCAGCCATTGAGAAGCTAACATGTATCTTGAGAGGACTCAAATGTAAATTATCGTAGAAATTCTTTTGCTCCTGCTGTGAATGCTGCTCAAAGAATGTGGACAGCGGATATTCAATTGAATCCACATCGGTTCTAAACAATTTCGCCGCCTGCTCATCGCTCACTTCAGAGGAGAACATCTCAGCTATTGCTGTCAATAAGAGTATATCCACCTTGAAGTGAAACTCCTGTATCAATATGGTTGCGTACTTATATTGTTTCACCTCCGAATTGGGTATGACACGCTGCACCACACTGCACTCAATGAATGGCTTCATTGCTGACGTTGTTGCCACGCTCTTGGGCGGCGCTATCGGAGCTAATACCACTGGGAAAATGGGATCAATGAACTGATTGTCCACTTGTATACGATTGATTTTTAGATGCAATTGATTTTGATACGGCGACGACTTGATTGATACCCATATCGCTGGGTAAAATGTACGCCGCAAACGCCTATCCATATGCTTCGTGTACGTCATTGTGTTGAAGTTCAGCTGCAACAGATTATATAAGTCTCTATATGCATAAGTAATATAGGCTGCGGCACGTACCGGGAACTTGTGGTTGAGTAGATAGGTTTGGACATCGTTGACAGACTTGTGCATCAGATAGCGTTGATATTCGGCTTCGATTTGCTCGGAATCGTGCATGGTCATTTCTTTGTAACGTTTCTTGTTCGGCTTACGCGACTCCCACACTATGCCTGAACTAGTAAAGCCCAAGTAGAGTATATCCAGGCCGGTCTCATTGTTGACCAATGAGAAACCAATGCCGTGTATATGCAAATCAATGCTACGCGTTATATTCTGCAAAGCTGCTGTGCTCTCAGTTCTCTTGGCAACCGATTCCACCTCGGTGATCAGCAGGACACGCTGCATGCCGTATAAGAAGGATACCCAGTACGCCTTTCTGCCATCCTGCAGGCTGCAATTAAATGTGATTAGATAATGTGGAAACCGTGGCTCCATCGCAAAACATACGTAACATTATTGATTTCATCGCGCCTCAGATCCGTCTCCTGTTTATCGCTGCCGAAAACTAAAATTCTTGCACCTGCCGGATAACTCCAAGCGTAGTACACTCTACGCTTTGGCTTCAAAATATGCTCCTCCTTTGTGTTCTTTTCGTAGTAGACTATATTCTGGCTGGTGTGATTTATGAGTAAGCCCGGCGCCTCGGAATGCTGGTATTCGGTAAATGTCAAATAGACACCACCTTCAGTGGTCTGAACATCCACATTGACCCCACCATATGGGCTGTTCTGTAGCTTGAGCAGCGTACAGGTCACTTCGGTGTAGTCAAATGCTGGCGTTATCTGTTTACCCACGCGCACCACAATCTTGTGCAGTGAATCGCTTTTAGGCCACAGCGGTTTGTACTCCAGTGTTTCCAATTTCAACCACGGATCGCCCGGTCGACTCTCCTCTTGCAATTCAATAGTATAACGGCACTTATTGTGCGCTATATAGAAGGGTATAAAGGTAATCTGTTTGGTCAACGAATTTTGCGTTAAATGATTATGTACGCCAATTTGATAGGTCTGATTGTTGGCTACGCAAGTGACGCCACCAATAGAACCAGCCACATCCAGTGGTATCTTCTCGCTCCACTCCCCGCTATCGATGCGTATGGAGGCCTTTTTCTTCTCAAAGAACAACTTGTCGCGGAAGGTAAACAGAATGGGCCCAGAATATTCGGGCGGATGATATAACACCTCAAGAGACGTCAGATCCGTTTTGTAGGTGAGCATCATGCCAGTCTTATTGATCATCCAATAGGGACTGTACAGGGTCAGCATGATGCTGCCGTAGAGATTAGTCGAACTTCAAGAGAGAACCAAAGAAATTTAGTTTAATGACAACTTCACTCAAATATATATATATATATACATATATATATACACTCACCGCACATAGAGATCCATTTCCATTTTAACATCGGAATCGTAGGAGGCAAAGGTCCAAGTCATTACTTCGTCGTTGCCAGTTGTAATTTCCGAGGCATATGACCAGTCCTTTTCCAGATATTGCAATAACTTTTCACATACAAGGGGATAAAATTAGAATTTTAAAGAATATCTATATATCTCTACTTACGCGCACAACAAGCACACTTTTCGATTCTTTGCCCTTTGGGTACATACGCATTGTTGGTAAGTGGAGGACATGTCCAGGATTTAACTCTTTCTCACCATAATCAAGGAAGTCCTCTTTTTGGTAACGGTCCAAGGCCGCAGACGCTTTAAAATCTTCAGTCACATTTTTTTCCTCTTGACGACCCAAACAGCCAGCTACCGAAACTTTAATGTCAATGGGCAAGCAATTACGCAGATACAGAGGCGGTCGTAGATGTATCACATAATATGCGCTCTTGAGACGATATTTCGAAGTATTTTCAAAGTAGATCTCATGTTGGCTTCGCCTCACATTCAAGTTCAACGCCTCGAAAGTCTCGACTGGATCACATTGCATCTGCTGTGAATAATTTCCATCGGATGGATTCATATACCAGCTAAAGCCCTGAACGGACAAATGATAGCCCTTGATCGAAAAGTAGAAATCCTTCGAATCCGAATAGATTGCATGAAGTGGTATGTTCAAAATTTCACCAGGATCTGCAATGCCAATTAGTACACTTTCATTGTCCGGGCTCCGCCGGCGATGCACAAAAACTGGTGTCGTAAAGTGATTAAGCACCTAAAGAGAAATTCAATGATTTCAATACGCAATTTATATATAGATTAATATGGGCTGAGCTACGCACGGATACAATTCCATGTATATTGATTTTGGTAGTGCCATATTCCAGTGTCACTTTCGACACAATGGCCCATTCCTTCTGGTTCATTATCGGCTGATGATGCCGCAGTGGAAAGTATCGGGTGTCAGCTTTGCTAACCGGCAAAACCACTTGATCGAATACATCGCTGATCTGTATATATAAATGAGGAATATCATTGAATTTACAAATTGAAAGGGAAAAGAATTATACACTATCCAGTACCGTCACATAGAGATTATAATCCTCGTACTGATCCTCGCGCAGTGTGCTCAGATCTTTGGTTTGCAGATAAGCTTGTCCGCCAGCCGAAATTTTGCAGCTTTTTATGGCTCCCGGATCCACCAATGAATCGTTCGATGTATTCTCTGTTTGCAGAATGAAAGCATCAATAACATGATTACCACCACGATGAACCTCGTGCAGCGTGAAGATGCCATTCTCTAAATCCAAGGTAATATCGAAGCCAGTATCATTAATTACAATATACGGAGCCACAACGTCTGGCTTGTGCATGCCCTCGCTATCGATAGCCTGCGAGAAGGCATCGGTCAGTTCATTAATTAGACCCAGGCACGTTTTGCTCAGAGTTATCTCAAGATTCTCTTTGGAATGTATGTGAATATTCATCGATTTATTCTCTATCATATCATCGAATTCGTTCATTTCATTCCCGATTTCCATATCGAATTTCAATTCCCATGGTATATACTCGCTAACACCGTTACGTCCAACCACCTCGTTCAGCTCTATAATCGGCTCCCATTCGGCCAGGAACTGATTGAAGTAGTTCTGCAGAAAACCAACATCTAAATTAGCCCGATAATTAGAAATAATTTATAGTATTAAGACCCACCATGTTCAGTGTCAGAGAGCCGTTCGCTGTCAGATTCCGGCTCCAATTATTGAAAACAGCCGTCATGCGTGTGTCCAGCGAAATGAGCGGCTTTGTGTAATATCCTTGTCCAGACTCAATCACAAGCGTAATGCTGGGTATCTCAATCACACACTTCTCTGTCTTATGGTGATCCATTTGAATTGGGGGAGTAACCGCCAAGGCTTCCACTGCTTCAGTTGCCTCCTCCACTTTTGTGAACCAAAAATTCCTGGAACGGAATTCTTTCGGATGCCAAATATCTGAATAATCTGGCGGTTCAGCCACTTGTCCAGTCTTCTCAGCCACTCCGGTGCTGATGCTGTTCATCGCCTTGTGCAACAGCTCAATTGTACTTGGCGAGATATTAATGATAATATCACTCAGCTTTAGACTGATGTGCATGTTCTCTCCCTCCGGCGTAGAGCCCTGTAGACTGATAACAGCCGGATGTAGGATATAGTGACGCGTCAATTCCCGTCGTTCCGGCATAAAGGAGCACATATATATCTTGAGTGCATCGATTTGACCATTAATAATCTGCTTGTCACCAATTGAACGATAGTTTATATGCACTTGAGCCTGTTGAAAGAAATTACTCAATCGATTATATAGCACCTCAACTGGACATCTCATTGAAAGCATACATTGAATATAATTGCATTGGTGTTCAAATCATTCAGGCTCTCCACCAATATAATATCCGGCTCATCAATGTGAAGAATAAGATTCATTTTTTTCGTTGATCTGGGAATTGCTGAATATAGAAGAGCATATATATAGATATAGGCGTATAATAATTGTGATACCACATACCTGGTAAAGGTTCCACTGGATTTCGTGCAGTTTCGTTCGGTGGCGGGATATTTATATATGATTTTTGGGGTTCTAAATTTTCTTGTATAGTCAGGAACATGGTCAACTTTAGTAGAAAATCAATACAGACAATCAAATCAAAGCTACGCACGCGCACCTCCGCTGCAATAGAAAAAAATTATTGTATAAAAATAACACACATATATAAAAAATTATAGTTGTTCTCTGCCTTACCAAAAATATCGTTTTCCTTAATGATAGCCGTCACATCTACCATATATTTGAGATCCTTTTGACAGGTTTCAGTAATATTGTCACTTTTGCTTTTCTCCGGATCCCAGTCCTTACAGCTGAGATATTGTCGTATTTTACTCGGATTCAGTGGACGCGTATCATCCAGCTGTATATTGCAAAGGACCACGGACAGACTGAGTGTGCCGTTATTCAGTTTAGTGCCCTTCACCGATAAAAAGTAGATGCCAAAGCAGGCTAAACCATTGCCAGCATCTAATCGAAGATAAGATAAGCGTTAGCAAAACGTTTTATATTTCGAACTGGCGCGACGTACCCTCCATAAGATTTATGACAACGCCATCGAACTGGAAGTTAAACTTGAGTGCTTCATATATTTTTTCTGGTTGCGCCAGATGCACGTCTGTGGACGATGTTGCGCGCTGGAGATTGGAACGTATTTCAGATTGAATCATTGTTTTCTCAGTTGGCTTTATTTCAATCGGTGGAAACTCATCGAGGCCCTCGGTGAGATTGTGATTCAATAGGGACATGACTAGCGCATAGTCATCCGCGAAAAGGGTTAACTGCAGGTACAAAATAATATATATGTATATATACCTTAAAAGATTTGTTGGTTAAACTTTACCTCAACAGACTTCAGGTGTCCGTACAGATTGATTTCAGGCACATCTGTGTACCAGGCAAATGACAGATTTCGCGTTATGGACAGTGTAAAGCTCATCGGATCCATCATATTGAGTGCGGTTTTCACACCGAGTACAGAGTCGACATCTATTGAATGATTAGAAATTATAAATAAAACCGCCGTGATGATCAAACTCATGCTACCAACCATCACTTGATGTAACATCACCATCCAATATGGTAACCTTGGTTATTTTGACATCCTTCAACTGCAGCTTAATCTCATCTATGATCGCGTTTTGATCAAGTTTTTGCACACGTTTCTCGCTGGTATTATTTGTCATTTCCAGTAAACCCAGATCAATGACCAATGCATCCTTGCTCTGTGAGTCCACAGGCACAATTATAACTGGTGCCTTGATGCGTATATTTAGCTTCATGCGGGTCGCCTTCTCATATGCATCGATAGCGTTCTGCCGCGCCGATTGGGCTGCAGCCGCACTAGCATTGGTCAACGCCTGCTGTGCTGCTTGGAAGTTTCCTAGGAAATTCTAAGAAAATTATGAAAACAAATATGAATAAGCGAATAATATAAGGTAGTAGATATATTTACCAGAATGCCGGAGACAAACCAATTGAGGAACATTATTCGAATGCAGCCAATGTCCACCGTGACTTTCATATCATCCGAGTTGTAGTCCTCGGTGAAATCCTTGTTGAACAACACCACCTGGCAATTGAAAACATCCTGGCCCACAATGCTCAATATCTGCAAAGTTTTACCATTTCTCAATGTTTCTCAATCTGAATTATTTTTGGTGCACTCACTTGCGAATGTTTTGTTTTTGGATTCAAGTCAATCACCTCGATATCCTTCAGTCCAATATTCACCTCTGTGTAGGAGTCTTTCAGTGTTAGATTCGTTACAAACTGTTTCACTTCCATCAAAGCCAGAGGTCGCTTCTGTGTGGTTAGCTTCAAGCTGATCTGTTTGATATTGGCCAACAATCGCAATTTCACGCTTTCCACAACGACCTTGTGTTTAGACGCCTTCACACGCCGCGGCGCTATATGCGGAATGGTCATTATGGTCTCTGCATCCTCCATAATGACCTGTAATTTTTGCTTTAGTCCATCGCCCTGGCCGGCACTTGCATACCGATCGCGCGCTTTTAAACGTAACAGTATGATGTCGAGACGCTTCTGGAATCTATCGGAGAATTTCAATACACGCTGCAGGCATTCCTGATGCAGCATAATATCAAGCACTTCGAAATTTGCCGCCACCATCTGCTCCACGGAATTGTATTTTGTATTGAATTCGGGTGAAAGTTTATCGGCCAGCGTATAGTTGATTGTGAGCAGATAATTCAAATCTTTAGTATAGCCCGGCGTATCCACAATGTCCAACACATTATTCTTATTGTCCACGCAGTCGAATTGCTTTACGTTAATGCTGCCCAATCTGGAGGAGAATAACACATAAAATCTACAGCTATGCTTTCCATGGAAGCACTACTCACTTGACAGATGCGACCGTTTCGTAGCTTCGCTGAGCCATGTACGCTTCCACTTGCAGCACCTCCAACGAGAGCATATATTCTTGTTCTCTACTTGAATCGACAAATGAGGTGGTAGCATCATCTGCGTAGATCTCTTGATCGGGTGTCAGAAAAGTCTCTGATTCTGCTGGAGAAATGCTGACATTCCTTGACTGCATCAACCTAAAGACTACTTGCTTCAACGAGAAGTTCATCTCAAAGTTCGTGTATTGTACGATTTCCTCCTCGATCGTTTGCTTTGCACTGGGTGATACGTTTGATCGTTTTTTGATTTCCCGATTTATGAAATTTGAAATAGAGCTCCTCGAACGCTCTAAAATTGGATTCGCTGTGGTTGGATCAGCCTCTGGCAACGGTATGCTAGTAGCTACATCAATTGCTTCCAGCACACGATCTTCGGTGACGTTCAGCTCTATCGCCGGCAACTCCATATCGACTTTGATCTTAGGCAAACGTGGATCATTGTCGAAAACACAAACCGCTGCAACTACCTTGAACGATGTGGGCAGCAGCAAATGTAAATCTGATACGACGGCCAAGGTGAGTACCTGTTCCCATGCCTCGTGCGGATGTACCACTAAAATTTGCACATCATTCACCTTGACAATGAAACTGTCGTAGGAGTTTTCCATAACCGATTTCAATATATGCTCCTTCATGTGGCCTTGACTATGCATCGCTTGCACGTTTTCGTCGCTGCGTCTATGTGGCTTGGTCGTGACGTGCACCTGACCCATACTGACGACAATCAGGGTCTTCTCACCGGACATAAATGCACCACCATGGGGCACCACTATAATGTTTGGCATCAGCAATATATCCATATCCAGGATCGATTTCTGATCAATGACATACTGCATGCCCGTGGCGGAGCGCTCCTTGATATTATCCAGTTTGGAGGCTGCCGTTTCCTCGAATTTCGACAAGTTCACATCCTTTGGTGGCTTAAAGATACTCGTTACGCCCAAAATAGTCTCCGCATCGTATATGATTTTCAACGGACGGGCAACCACTTTGACTCGCTGATTACATCGCTTGTCAATGGGATTTGTTTCAAAGAATATGTCCAGCAGATTAAATTCATCAGTGGTTTGCGACTCCACCATCATGGGTGTAAAATCGTTGCGAGTAAGCCCGGTCATGCAGAGAGACTTCATGCCAGCTGTCACGCTAAGCGCATCAGCGGACGGTCGTTGTGAAACCGTTGCGGTAGCCATGGAGAACTTCAACAGTACAATCGATGGCAAATTGAAATAGTCATGAGAGCTACCATGAGGCGACAGCTCTTCCAATTCCTTGTACAGTCCCACCTCGAGAGCAATTAGTTTAAAGCACATCTTAAGCGCCACATAGTCCTCGGGCAAATCTTGTGGTTTTGCATTCTCCTCATATCCAATGGCCTTGAACATTTTGGCCTTCTCTTCGGGTGTCATGGCTGCCTCAAACTTGCGTACTAAATAAAATAAGAGCCGGATTTACTAATCTATATTTTTTCGCATTCAGATCAATTATAATACCCAATTTTTGACCCGTGCTATTTGCCTCATTATCCTCTTTGGCTGCGCCGCCACCAAACCAGCTACTAAACCAACCGGATTGCTTAACTGGAGCTGCGGTGCGAGCTTTCTCAATTTCGATGTTCACACGTTGCCTGATCAACAACAGATTAAAAACATCCAGTTTCTCCTCGAGCATTTTACATGACTCCAGCAGCGTTTTGGATGACTTTTTACACAATTCCCGTTCTTTGTATTTCTGTAAAGAAATCTTTGGAGAAAAGCTTAGATAGGAGAAGTCTTAGCTTACCTCTGCATAAGCATTGCAACGTTCGCGATGCTCTTTAATATAATTCCAGTTCCAGGTACGATTCAGACGTCTTACGTCATGCTCCAGTACGGCGGTTATAGCGAATTGCCACCACTCTCTGGCATGGCCCTTGTAAGCTATAAGTTCACAAATTATGATAATTAATTCTTCTTCTTTACAGGGAATCTTCTCCATGCACTTACGTATATTGTAGGGCCGATATTGTCGATAAGGTAAGCCCATTTGCATGCGATTCATGGCATCGCCCAGTTGTAATAGGTATGTGAACTGTGTATTGGTTAGGCGCACATTCAGAGTTTCCATTTCGAGACTAAGATCAATTTTGGGCTTTTCGAATGGTATGTCACCCAGTTCCGGATTCATGTTCAGTTTAAGCTTGGCATTGCAAGAAATCGGACCCAGCACTAGATAAAGAAAAGAACACAAAACAAAAACCGTTAGCGCTCTTTGTTTAAGGAAAAAGTTAAAGTGACCTACCATAACAATAGTTTGTGGGCTTAAAATCTTTGCGTGCTATGTGCGTTTTGAACTTGTCGAGAAACCCATCCTTTTCTTCGAGTGAATATAGTTTCGCTTTGCAGTTCATATATGCTGCCAGGCAGGAGAGATTCGCGATTTTGAATACCTCAGACGCACGCTCCGTCATGTAGGTTTTGTCCCAGTTTTGATCCGTTGTATAGAGCTCCAGCTCGTGCAGGGTGATGCCAAAGGAGAACGCCGAACCCGTTGTTGTCGAGTCCTCGTAACGCAAATGAACATTGCTAATTTTAATTTGCAAATTGTTAACGATTTGTGCAGTTAGCTTTTCGGCAAAGCCAGCGTCCGCCCTGGGCACATCTGCAGGGCAAACCAGAAATTCAATTAGAACGGAATTCAAAAAGTTCGCGAAGGAGAACATTGAGAAAGACATGAAGGCAACATGAAGGCCACGCCTTCTCCCTTTCGCCCCACTGCAATATTGTTATCCTCACATACCCGACTCCAGTTCCTTTCTGCGTGCTGCCTCCAGGGCATCCAAAGCTGCCATTTTGGCAGCCAAGGCATATTTGGCCTCCTTTTCGGCATTGTAGCGCACATTGTTGTTGGGCGTGACTAGGACATAGAGATCATCGATGTTCGCTATAACCGGCTGGCTATACAGATTCTTCCAGGGTATCTTCAATACCAGTTTGCCTGCATAATAGATAATAGACATTAGTTAAATTAACGGTCTTTTACTCTAGTTTTACTTACCCAAAAAGCCGTAGACCAGCTGCACGGGCAAATCCAGATCATCCAGCGCATTGCTGCGTATCTGAAGGTCTTGCAAAACCACATCGCCTGCACGAAATTAATCGAAATTATATAAATAAGAAATAATTAGCAATTATTTACTTTAATAAATAAAGCAATTAGCTAATTGATTTATTGCCTTGAAATTTTTTGTGCCAACAAACAAATGAAAAGCCGGCTCGCATACATCTTCAGCTATTGC
>JABVZX010000001.1:7150358-7161941 GCA_020883565.1 Drosophila pachea
ACAGTGTTGCTCCGCTTGTTTGAACTTTCTTCTTTCACTGTGCCACCTGCGGACCTGCCAGCTCCTGGTCTGGGCTTGAGTTCCGTTTTGGCGGCTATTACGATATTTCGCATTTTTTTTTATCATTATTATTTTTATCCATTTTTTTTTTTGCTTCTGCAGCAACTTTTGCTTTCGTTTAACCCATTTAATGCGGGACCGGCCAGGTCTGGTCTGGCCTGGCCTGGCCTGGTCGAGACTGCCATCCGTTATGAGCATGTGCATTTTTCACTTCAACGGTAACAATACTCACACACACACTCATACACACACACACACACACTCGCACACACGCACCTTTAATTCAGTGGAAAAGTGAAAACGAAAGTGATCCAAGCTGCAGTTATCCAGTTATCCGTCGGACAACTCTGGTCAGTTGACTTTCGTTTCGGAATCTCCCAACCATTTCTCTCTCCCTCTCTCTCTCTCTCTCTCTCTCTCTCTCATAATGATGATGCAATTAGCGGCAGCCCAGCCGGGACAAATTATCATATTACCCATATGCAAAATCAGTTAGCAATAAGGAAATCACTTAGCCAATGATCGCAGCTGTTCAGCGATTCATGATCCATGATCCATGATCATCATGATGACAAATTATGGACTCAGCTTACGCTGAATACAATTTCTCGCAGTGGCCAAATGCAACTGCTGCAATTATGGCAATTGTCTGGCATTAATGGACCGTTACACACACACACACACACACAAACACACAGAGAGCTCGCTGAGTTGCTGCGCGGCGAGCTGTCGTCTGGCTGTGGCCAAGTGCAAGACCGGCTCTTGCCCGGCAATTACCCATTGTTGCTGCCGGAGCAACCTTTCACCTGTCCCGGTCTTGGAACAGGTTTGCCCGATCGCTAGAATGTCCGCCCACTGACCTTGATTTGACCCATATCTAGAATAGCCATTCAATATCTTCCCCTCTCTATCTCTCTCTCTCTCTCTCTCTCGCCCATCTGCTGCAGGCACTTTGGCTATGAAGCGACGCATGCAACTCATCGCCGTCTGGCTGGGCCTGCTGGCCACGGCCAGCTACGCGCAGACTCAGCAGGAATCCTCGTCCAAATGGTCGCGCCAGCTGGAGTCGATTGGCTCTTCGGATGGTGACGCTCTGGATTGGGTGCCTTTGGCTCAGCCGCTGGACGAGAGCGGCAAGGATCGTTCCGGCAATGGACGCGTGCTCACCTACTCGCAGGCCTTTCCGCCCAGCGCACGCTTCGACTATCCGTATCAGTTCCAACGCTATTCCAATGCCGCGCCGCTGCGCCATCAAGGACCGCCGCCGTCGCCGCTGAAGAGCAGCAGCAGTGGCGCCCAGGAGCCCACCTCGCAGTCGTTCTTCAAATTCGAGATGCCCTTCCACAACGAGGCCAACCAGGCCAATGCGCCGCCCACGCTCCAGACGGGCTACCAGATACAGCATTCCTTTGGCGCCGGCCTGCCCGCACCCTCCTCGCTGTTCAGCCCGCCCGCGCTCTTCGGCCAGCAGCAGCAGCAGCAGCCGCAGCAGCAGTTCGTGGACTTCCAGAAGCCTCTGGCTCAGGCGCTGAGCAAGCCGCTGCACCAGCAGAACTTCATACCGGATAGCTACCCATTGAAATCGCAAAGCAAGCCGACGCAGACCTCGCTGCAGAGCGTCACGCCGCAAGTCTTTCCCGTGGATCCCGAGCCGGAGTCCGTCTTTGGCCTGAACAAGCCCGCCGCGCCCTCAACGGCACCCGCCTCCGGCAGGCAGCAGCAGGAGGTGCAGCTGCTCTACGTGCCGTACGACACGCTCTACAACCAGCAGCGAGATCGGGCGCAGGGATCGGGGGCCAGCAGCTTCGAGGTGAACAAGTTCAATGTGAACTCTGGTCTGCCGGCTGTGAATCCGTACCAGATCAATCAGTTCTATACGCAGGACCCGAGCGTGGGCAGCGACTTCTTTGGCGGCGCCACCACGGCCCGACCAAGCACCACCACGTCCCAGCCGCAGCACATCTTCCAGAGCTACGCCCAGGCCCAGGCCCAGACACAGCCACAGTTCACGACGGCCAAGCCCAAGCCGAAGGCCCATCAGCCACCGCTGGCCATGTTCCTGCTGCGCCCAAATGCCCGGCCCAGCCAGTCGGATGTGGTCGCGGCGCTGCGTAATGCTCGAACCATTTCGGTCATCGATGCGCCCACCAAGCAGACACCCGAAATTTTTGTCGGACCGGCCGGCATGCCCATACCCGAGGGCTACGTTAAGTTCGATCTGCCCTATCTGTCGCAGCTGGCGCACACGCGCGCCCTCCAGGACGTCTCGTTCTTCGTGGCGCCGCTCAGCTACCGCACGCCCAACGGCTTCAACAAGATCCTGCTGCCCGAGCCGCACGTCGGCTCCATTGTGATTAATCGGGCCAAGGACACCATACAGGAGCAGCCGCCGCCGCCGCCGCCGCCGCCCGTGCGCGTTCAGCGCCCGACCAGCACACGCAATCCCTTCGAGAGCACCACCCAAGCTCAGCGGGTGACCACCAGCCCGGCGCCGACCCGAGGCAACAAGTTCAGCTTCTACTACGTGCAGGACGGCGTGCAGGAGGCCAGCCCGCCCAAGCAGCCGGCCAAGCAGGAGCGACACAAGAAGAAGCGCCCGCAGCACGTGGCCGTGGAGCAGCCCGTTTACCGTGCGCCGGCAAAGACGGCCAATCCCTTCGATACTCTGAACCAGATTGGAGGCGAGGACTTCTTCAACACGCTCAGCACGAGGCCCAGCAGCAGCTCAACCGCGGGCACCTACTCACCCCCGGCCCCGTCCACATCCACGTCCACCTCTACCTCCACCTCCACGTCCACCACAAGCACAACGTCGACCACGACGCCGCCGCAGACGCTGTTCACGTATAGCTCGCGGCCGCAGATCGAGTTCCCCAGCTCGAACGGCCAGCTCTATCCGCAGTTCGAGACGGTGCAGGAGCAGCTGCCACGCCTCACCACACGGCCGCCCACGGCCAGCACGGCCGAGGAGGAGCAGCGCATGAAGCAGTACTTCCGGCAGCAGGACGCCTTCCGTCAGCGCCCGCAGACCACCAACCCGCCCTTCGAGCAGGTCCAATACACACAAGCCGTCCAGGACTACGATGCACCACAGCTGCAGCAGCAGCTGCACAAGCAGCGCGGCAACGTCTACACGCAGAGCGCGGTGCCGGTGACCACCTCCGATGTGGGCTACCAAGTGGAGCCGCAGCGCCAGCCGCCGCTGAACCATCGACCGAGCTACCACCACCAGAACGAGGTCATCGATAGCGCCAATGTGGACTACGAGCCGAATCCGTATCATGTGCCATCGGAGTTGCCGCCGCTGACGCCGGATATACCCGGCCTGGTCAACAATCTGCAGGAGAAGGACAAGCAGCAGGCTACCTCCACGACGCCGATCAGCGAGCCAGAGCCGGAGCCGGAGACGCGTCCCACGCGCCGTCCGTTGCGCACACGCAAACCGGCCGTCTCCAAGGTGGTGACCACCTCGACCGTCTCCTACTCCGAGTCGGAGAGCAATGGCAGACAGCCGGCGCATCGCATCCGGCGACCATACGGCAGCCGAGGCACTGCCTCATCCGTGCCCAGCCCGTCCACCACAGACAACGGCGAGGAGACGCCTAGCACAACCCGGCGGCCGGCCACGTCGCGTAATCCGCTGCTGCGCAATCCCAATCGCATACGCTACCAGCCTACTACGGAGGAGCGCCAGACGCTAAAGACGAAGAAGAAGCATTTCAAGGGCTCGAAGAATGGCAAGCCGAGCGAGGATCAGGATCTGGACTATCAGCGTGACGTGCTCAAGCAGAATTATCCGGTGTTCAAGGCGCCATCGCGCCGCCCCACCAGTCCGACGGCCATACCCAGCTCCTACGATGTGGCCAATACCGAAGGACCCGCCTCCGAGTCGCAACAGGTGTACACCGTGACGCCTAGCAATAGCATCGATCAGGGTGTTCAGGATGTCTACGTGCCCGGCCTGTTGGAGCCCATGCAGATCGCGCAGCATTATCAAGAATTCTCCAAGGACAACTATGGACCGGGCTACTTCCCCAACCAGGAGGATCTCAATCCCACTGAGGCCATCGTGCGCAACGAAGTGAGTCCCACCTTCACCACTCTGCCACCATCCACAACCGCCAGCACCAGCACCAGCACCAGCACCACCACAACGACCACAACCACTGAGCCGCCGGCGACCACCACGACACGCCGCTCGCCCTTCATCCGTCGCAACTACCCCAGAGTACGCACAACCACAACAACTGAGGCACCCGCAACCAGCACCACGCCCTCCGAGGAGCGTCCAGTTGTAAGTGTGCCAAACCATTGCTGAGTACCCGGCCTATATCCTTTTATGTTGTCCTTAGACTCGCGGCCGACTGCCGCCACGCCGTGTTGTGAAGGTCCGTCAGCGTCTGCGTCGTCCAGGACATCCCGCCTCATCCACCGCGGCGCCGCAGGAGGAAGCGGAACCAGTTACCCAGCGACAGCATTTCCGCAAGCACAGCCGCTACAATACCGAGCAGGCCGAGAAGGAGGTAAGCGCCAGACGGACCAGTCAAGGCTTACACTCTAGCTCCACTCTCCCACAGCCAACGGCACAGCCAGCGCGTCGTCGCTACAAGCAGCCCTTCCAGCTGGAGGGCCAGGAATCCCAGTGGTCACCTGCCTCAGCCACGGGCAACAGCAACTCCAACTCCAACTCCAACTCGAACAGCAATAGCTTCAGGCCGCTCAATCCCAAGTATGGCTCCAAGGTGGAAGCACACAACTTCGAGGACGAGCCGGAGATCGTGACGGCCGGACCCACAGATCAGCCGGAGACCTATGAGTTCAATGTAGCTGCCAACCTGGACGGATCCGGATCCGCGCAGCGCACCACGCCCACTCTCAAGGCGCCGAACCTGAAGTGAGAAGCGAAGAGATGAAAGGAGCTGAAAACATAAACAGAATTAACTCAATTCTCTCTTTCCATTTTTGCAGACCCGAGAAATCCTTTGCGGAGCTGCTGGAGGAGGTGATGGGCAAGGCGCCCGAGGAGCTGGCCACCGAGTCGCCCACAAGCAGCACCATTGGTCGGCTGAGCAGACGTGGTAAGTGGAAGAAGACGCGCATTGCAGGCGGCGCCGACAATGGCGAGAACTTCGAGACAGCCGAATCGCAGAATCTGGGAGGATCTCAACTCTACAATTCGCTGTATTCCGGCAACGAGAAGCAAGAGGAGCCCGAGCTGAAAGACCCAACAACCACGCCAATGACACCGGCTACCGAGGCAACAACGGCAGCAAGCACAGCCAGCAACGAGCTGGTGGCGACTACAGCAGCGGCACCGACCACGCCCGAGGAGTACGAATCGAGCACCAGCACGACGCCGGAGGCAACAACTACAAGCGACACGCTGGCCACACTGGCCGTGAGCGATGAGAGCGCCACGCGTCGCATGGACACCGCCGCTGATGTGGACGACCTGGACACGCAGCCCAGCATTTTCTCCGAGGTGCGGCAGCAGCTGCACGATCTCTTTGCCATCGATGAGAACGAGGATGAGGCGGTGACTGCAGCGCTGGCAGCGGTTGGTAAACGTCGCCAGGAGTACACGAGCATCCGGCGCACCAAGCCTGCGGAGAGTACCACAATCGCGGCCACCGAGGCGCCGGCCGAGGCGCTGGCAACCACAACGCTGGCCACGCCAGCTGGCGGCAAGGAGGATAGCTTCCATAAGGATCTGATGCAGCATGTGGTCTATGCAACATCCACCTCAACCAAAGTAACCTCCGAGACGGAGATCTGCTATCGCGGCCGTTGCATACGCTCCGAAGATCTGCCCGCCAATCACAAGCTCCACTGAGCGGCTCAGCGCAGCGTCGAGCTACACATGTAAATACATAAGGCCAAGCGGAACGGGTGGCGCCACGGATGGCCAACGGATCATGGCACGTCCCACTCCAGCTGGAACGCAGAGGGAAGAGCTGACGTCTCCGCTTGCAGTTAGCTTTAAACTACGAATATGTCTAAGGAATATAGTTAGCTATATAGTTACATATATACATACACATATATGCACAAAAATATAAAATCGAGTTGCGCGAACAATTTAGAAGAGATTAGCTGAAATACATAGTTCTATAGCATACCTAATAAGTTTTGTACAATACAAAAACGAGAGCTAACAAATAAAGAATCGAATTCGTTTCGAATTAAAATTTGCAGTGTACAAGTGCGACGGATACTCCCGCAATAGAATCGCCAACTTTGCACATAAATATTTATTAAATAACGTGTATATATGTATACGAATATTTGTCAATATATATATATAGGTACATAGCAATATTTCTACAAATACTAACACAAAATAGCGAAGATCAATTCCGTAAAATACCCTACGATAAGGTACATCAGTTGCATGTTCAGACTCACCCTAGAATATAAATTCGAACTATTTAGGAATCAATTAGCGGTTCATGTTCCGCCTGGTCGCGTTCGTACGCCGGCATGGCACGTGTCTGCCGTGTAATAGGATTATTCCAGGGCTGGACAGTGAAGCGTCCGAAAACTATGAAAATCAGATTTCCCACAAAGTAAACAAAGGAGGTGAAGTAGAACACAATACGCCATTGCGTGACATCTTTCTACAAAAGTGCAACATCATATGAGAGTCAATTATTATCTTCTTTAACCGTTGGCCAACTCACCTCATTCGTGACAATCAGACCGACAATCAGCGGCGCCAGAATACTCATCACATTCGCCGCACAATTGGTAATGCCCATCAAGGTGCCAGCGAAATTGGGTGACAAATCGATGTGGTTGACATGGAAGCCCAAATAGCTGGCCGAATTGGTGGCCACAGCTAGGGTGAGCAGGCCAATGGCCAGCTTGGCATTGGCATCGCCCTTCGTAATGAAGCCCAGACCCAGCAGAGCCAACATGGGCAGCCACAGGCCTAGGGAATTGAAGAGTCTCCGCGAGAATCCAAGCGACATGGGGCTACCATTACGTTGCAGCATATCCGATAGCCAGATGAAGAAGCAGGTCAGGAGGATCATGGCGAAGTAGGGCAGAGCAGAGAGCGGTCCATTGTGCTTGATATCCATGCCCAGCACGTTCTTCATGTACGTCGGTATCTGGGTGAGCAGTGTCCAAAAGCCCCAGTTGTTGGCGCAGTGCGACAACAGCAGCGAGAGGAATGGTAGCGAGGTGAGAATGCGCAGCCAGGGAGTGCGAAGGTTCTGTTGCGACGCGAAATCCTCGCGTCCAGCATCC
The DNA here is from genome assembly GCA_020883565.1 of Drosophila pachea. NCBI lineage: Eukaryota > Metazoa > Arthropoda > Insecta > Diptera > Drosophilidae > Drosophila > Drosophila pachea. The sequence continues at coordinate 7,157,670 of JABVZX010000001.1, forward strand.
GAGGGTCGACGTCTCAAGCCAGACGTCTCGATATAACGCCGTTCGTTTGGCGTTATCGTGGAATGTTGGGCGGGTGTGCTGGCGCATAAATAGATCCAGATCAAGGCCCATACAAGGCCCGCACAGCCTGAAATATAGAATATGCTAGGCCAGCCTAGCGATGAAGACGCAATGTAGCCGCTCGCGGAGAGCATAACCACAGTGCCGAACTGTGAGCCCGAATAGCAATAGCCTACAAGACGGCCACGCTCCTCGGCGGGCGCCCATTTCGAGATGAATGTGTGAGTGGACGGAAAGATGACGCCTTGGCAGAGTCCCTGTACGGCACGCAGGACGACGACCAATTTCCAGCCACCGATCAGCGCACAGAACGGCGTCAGCAGAGCCAGGAATGAGCAGATCAGCACTCCAAAGAAGAGCATATACTTGGCTCCAATAATGGCGGACAGATAACCGCCCGGCACTTGTGTGACCACATAGCCCCAAAAGAAGCTGCTCAGCAGATACGATTTAATGCTTTCGTCCCAGGCAAACTCGGGAAAGTTTGGATTGGTATGATTACTATCCGTCATGGCCACAATGGCCACAGAGAGATTTACGCGCATCGCATAAGCCACGGCCAGTCCGAAAAATACCAAAATGCATTGCAGATGACGAACCCCAAAGCGAGGACCTGCCAACAAAAGTAACAGCAGGTTTCATTGAAGAATCTCACTGGAAGGCATTGGAAGTAATTGCTCATAGGAGCGACACACTCACCATTGTTTTCAATTGTGTCGTAGCCTGTGCGACAACAGCTGTCAGCGCAACCTAACACCATGCTTGTCGATTTGTACTAAGGCTGTTACTCTATAGTATTGTTTAAAAATGCCTTATTCGCACGTCCGTTCATTTCGCGTAGCTGATAAAGCGACGCTGCACTGAAAAACTATATCTTTTTGCTACGCTAAAGCTTCGGTTGCTAGCACTTACGTAGCGTTTCAGTTTTGTGCTTCGTTGTACAACGTCAGCTGTTCCAGCAGCTGTGCGTGTTCGATAGTTTGAACTATCGGCAAACAAGCACAGCTGCAATGGGGAATTCCAGGCTGTGTGTAGTTTCCAGTTAATGTGAATGGCAAAAGTGATTTGCAGGAGTAGCAACAGTTGGATGAACAAAGTGAAATATTCAAGCACATAAAACAACATTATATAGCAGCACTAGCTAAAACTAAAGCATCAATATAGTGAAGGTGTCTTTCGTGCAACCGGCAAAAATATGAACAAAAGCTTAATATGATCATCGAAACTATCGGCAAACGAACACAAGTGCAGCAACAGTTGGGCAGCGCCTGCTAATCGATTGTTCGGCTTATCGACAGTCGGGAATTGAAAAAGCGCGAAAAGATAAGTAAAACGTTTAGTTTAGTGATTTGTGCAATTTGGCCTATGCTGCAGGCCATATATTTTTGTTTTCCAGTTAATTTTTTCTATTTTGCAATATTATCTTTTTTCGATATGAATGTCTTCTTCTCTGCCTTTTTCCGTTAATTGTTTTCGTACATCACAAGTTGGTTGTTTGTTTATTACTAATTTAACTAATTGACTAAGGACCTACGATAGTTAAAGGTGCTACAATATTCATATATGTATATTGTTTCTCTTTAAAACATAACAATTAATAGAGCAGGGTATGTATTTGCTAATCATAGCAATTTATGCTATTAACATTGTCAACGAGCTGAAATCTCTCTTCTTCTTTTGTTCCCCTTCGCTTTGCATTAGCATAGCATTATGTACATTATGGAGAAATACTGGAAATAATAATTTATGCTGCCCACTAACTAACTAAACAATTATCATATGTTATTATTAATATCGCTATTGGAAGCCCGCGATCGTCATTATGGCAACTTTCAGCTCATCTTCTCTAAGAACTAACTAAAGGTAAATGTCTTATACTAAACGCTTAGATTAAGAAAATCAACAACTGCGACTAACTCAAGCCACCTGCTACCATTCAGCATGATTTCGTTCCCAGTCTGGGTTAAGGCTTGCCGTTTGCAATCGGTTTCGGTTGCACCGTGTTATTGCCAGCCAGCGGCTCACCCGCTTCCATGCTCTCCACGTCCACGGACTCTGGGGTGTCCCAGCGTTGGATATCCGTCCGGCCGAACACCACGAACAGCAGGTTGCCAATGAAGTAAAAGAATGCGGCCAGGAAAAACACATTTCGCCATTCACTCACATTGTTCTGCAAGAATTCATAGAGAAGGATCCTTTAGCCAAAGAGCTGACATTGTTAAGAGTTAGCTTTTACACTTACCGGATTCTTGACGATCTGGCCCACCGCGAGTGGTGCCAGGCCACTCATCACATTGGCCGCCGCATTCGTGATGCCCATCAGGGTGCCAGCATAGTTCGGCGACAGATCAATGTGGTTCACCTGGAAGCCCAGATAGGTAGCCGCGCTGATGCCCACCGTGAGGGTTAGGAGCACCACGGCCAAAGTGGAACTGTTGGGCGCATAGGCCAGACCGATGAGCGAGAGCATTGGTATCCAGTGACCCACCGTATTGAAGAACTTGCGATTGAAGGACGTCGAAATGGATTTGTTTTTCTGCAGCACCTTCGACAGCCAAACGAAGAAGAAGCTCAGGATCATCATGAAGGCGTAGGGCAGCGAGGAAAGCAGCGAACTGGACTTGATGTCGATGTAATAGATGTTCTTCATGAACGTCGGAATCTGGGTCAGCAGCGTCCAGAAGCCCCACATGTGTGTGCAGTGGACCACAAGCAGCGACAGGAACGGCATCGATGTGAAGATGCTCACCCAGGGTGTGGGCGCCAATTTGTGGCCGTCCTGGATCTTGCCCACCGTTCGGGACTCCTCAATATACTTCAGTTCGCCGCGGGAGATGCGAGGATGTTCCTCCGGTGTGCTGGCCGCAAATATCCACCAAAAGAGCACCCAAACGAAGCCACAAAGTCCGCCCACATAGAAGATGCCCGGCCAGCCAACAAAGGAGTCGGCTATGAATCCGCTCGTGGCCAGCATCATAATGGTGCCGAATTGTGCCCCCGAGTAGCAAATGGTGCCCAGTGTGCCCCGTTCGTGTGCCGGCGCCCACTTGGCCAGCAGCGAATGAGTGGCCGGATGCACTGCGCCCTGCGTCAGGCCCTCCAGCACACGCACCACGCAGAGCGTCTGCCAGCCGCCCAGCTTGAGGGAGAGCGGCGTCAACATTGTCAGAATCGCACAGGCCACCAGTCCGACCATGAGCAGCGTCTTTGCTCCATAGCGCTGCGCTATATACCCGCCAGGCACTTGGGTCACAATATAGCCCCAGAAGAAACTGCTCTGCATGTATGATTTCTGCTCTTCCGTCAATGGAAAGTACTGGCCCTGCAAGCGAGAGAGAGAGAGAGAGAGAGAGTTAGACTTTGGGACGTCACTAGGAATTGCGGCACCTACATCGGAGTCCTGCTGCTCCTCTGAGCTGTCCAGCGTGGCGTTAGCCTCTGTCCCATTAGGCGGCTGGCTCATGGCCACCAGGGCGACTGTCAGATTGACACGCCACGCATAAGCCAAGGATAGGCAGAAGAAGCACAGAATACACTGCACATGTCGCACGCCAAAGAGTTTCTCTGCGAAAGGGAGAGATGGACGAGGTCAATGGTAAGCGAGAACGCGAAAGCATTATAGAATCATATATATCTAAGCAATGTGTTAGTTGGGCTTTCGCCTGGAATGCAACGTGCGGCACAGCGCACTCTTATCAATACCTGAAAGCTTAAGTAGCGCTCTCTCTCTTTCGCACTGCTGCGAATGTGGGGCGCGTTTATTTTTAAAGCACTGTGTCAAAATCTTGTTGTGGCTGCACACTCACACACACACACGCACGCTCACGCATACAGGCGCAACGCCCACTCGTGAATGTGAATGTGAATGCGCCTCAATGAAGTGCAGCCGAGTCGGCAGACGGTGCTGTACCCAAAGCATAAAACCAGCTACACGCGACACATGCCACCACAGCACCACCAGCAGCACCATCAACTCGACCCACCGCTTGGTCTACCTGCAAGCGCAGCGTTTCGTTCGATCGCGCGTCACGTGCAATTCACGGAGCACAGCTGTTGGCCATTAAGTTGGGTGAAACGCTCGCCATTCAGCGAGGGGCGGCACAAAAGTTGGTCCAGGTAGCAGATCGATTCGCGTCGCGATGCCGGGCAATGAATTGGCCTGCCCGCGGCCGCAATTCGGCTTCAATCTCGAACTCGATCCGTGCTTTATTT
>JABVZX010000001.1:7167503-7178204 GCA_020883565.1 Drosophila pachea
TCAGTGTCTCTTCAAGTTGTCAGTGTTCTACAACAAAAACTTTATTAGATTGTGTAAATATGGTTTAGAGACAACAACAAAAGATAAGTTAATTGATAGTGATAAGATCAAAGTTTGAAACGTGATCGGGAGGTGTAATAAAAACGAACTGTGTGAGATAAATAATGTTACATAAAGCCTTAATTGAAGCAGTTGGAATGAACTGCAAAATGACTTTATAAATAGAAATTCCGAATGTAACCGCATGAATCACGATAGGGAGAAATTATTCGTATCAAAACTTTTATCGTAGTGTATTAAAGTTTCGACGTGGTCGTCGCCGTCCTCGTTTGTCTGTATCAATTTTGGCCGCCTCTTTCTGTCTGATTTTCCAACTAGCGTATAAACAATAAAAAATCCGACTGTTGGCAGGAACAATCGTGCCAAAGGCAAACAGCGAAGAAGAAGAGCATAAATACAGAATCAACTCGTGATCTTATCAAGCTCTTTAACGTTAATTCCGTCCAACTCTGCACCAAAGTTGAGCGCCTGCAGTGGCATTAAGCTGGTACACGGGGCGTATACTTAGTCACTCGGTAAATTAGATTTGAGGTGGCGGATTCAACTGCTGATGCTGCTGCATTGTTATCAGAGTGATTCTCGCTTAATCGTTACGTGTACGCCGCATGGCAGCAAGGCACTCAACTGATTTATCACTGTGACATCATGCTGCACGGCACCAACTAGAGGAGACAGCCGCCGGCTAAGTACAACAGTAAGGCACAGCTTTTATTTGCATATTCATGGGTTCTGTTTACACAGCAGTGACAATAGAATATGTATATATATATATATATATAAAAGAATAAAAAAAAGTTTATTAATTTTGTCACAAGGCAACTCGATTCATAAAAATAGACAAGCAGCATGACAAAGCGCAATTGATAAACAAAAAGAGGAATTTGTTTTTGTTGCAATTTTCGATTGTTTTCGGTCTCGTTTTCATTATCATAGTGATATTTCTGAATTAAAATAAATTATCATTATCTGAGAGTATATCTAAGAAGTATACCAAATAATTATTTCTATAGTAAAGTTAAAATCGGCGCTGCACGAAAGTCAACATTGAATTTTTGCAAAATACGTTGCGATAACCTTAACGAAACAGCGAGAGAGAGAGAGAGAGTAGAAAAAGAATTCAACTGGCAGAGAGCGAGCGCGTTTTGCCGGCACGAAGAACTGCTTTGGCGCCGCGCTGCGTTAATTTGTTGCCATTTTTATGCACATTCACACGTACAGCCAACCCACTCTCTTGGAGCACAGATCGACATCGACACCGTACGTGTGAACGCTCACGCTCTCTCGCTGTGTTCTCTTCGCTTGATCTTTGATCACGTTTCTCTCACGTTCGGCTCGGCCCACAGCCGACGAGCGCCGCGTTCACGTGATCCGCAAGTGTACAATGGCAATCGACTCTCTGCCGACGTTGGTGCTGACGCTGACGCCGCTACTTCGCCGCTGCGTCGCATACGCCGTCGCTCTGCGATGGGTGTTGTTGTTTTTAGTGCTCTTTGCTCGCCTGTCGAAATGATTTGCAAAAAAAAAAAGAACAGTTTTGGAACGGAGTACAACGCCTTTGGAATGACGTAAACGAGCAGCCTGGAACCGAAATAAACACAGACAGTCACACGGAAAGGAGGAATGAGAGCGAGAGAGTGAGAGCTGAAGCAAGTGCGAGATTGGCCGGGGCACCCCCTGTCCAATTACGATTTCACCACGGACGTTAGCGCCCATAAACCTTGATTCATACCGCGTTGTCAGACAATAAAGTGCTTTTGATGCAGATATCGTTCTATTTTGGACCGCCACTGCCCTTTCCCTTCAACCCGCTGCAATCGGCCCTGACTGCAGCAGGCGCATGAGCAGCAGTGAATTCTGAATTCTATGGCCGCTACTGGAAGGGTGGCGTGGCGTCCGAGTATGCCAACTGATATGGCAAGTGGCTTATTATTTGCACAGCGGCTTTGATAACATCAGCTCTCGCGTCGTGCTGCTCGCTGACTGAAATTGGTATAAATAACTGCGTTAAGATTCACATTTAATGGCATTCATTATCATTTAATTTTGGGATTTTTGTTTTCAGTCTGCTCATCGCGTCGCTCGCTATCTGCTGCCCGCGTGCCCGGGCCACTTCAGCCGCACAACACGTGCCTGGCCAAATGGCAATACGGGCCCAACTGCAAACCAGTTTTGGTTCATCATTAATTATTAAATTCTTGGGAATCCTTTTGAAGTCCTATATACACGCACGCAGACACTCACACACATACACATTTACAGCTACATTTGATGGGCTCCGCTTTTTGTGGTCCCAAGAACCAAAGTGAAACGCTTTATAAAACGATTTGAGAAGTTGCCTCGCCGCCTGGAAACATTTCATAATCACATATATTCCACGCACACAACTCTGCCTATCAATGTGATTGTGTGTGTGCGAGTGTGGTCTGCCTGTGGCTGTGTGTGTGTGTGTGTCGGGGCCGTATCGCGTGCGTTTATTCGAATTCAGCAGCTTATCAACAGGTTGGCCGCACACGATCATGAAAGCAACTTCCACATTTGCCATGCGGGCCATTTCGTAGCCATAAAGTGTGCACAAACATTTGCTGGCAAAGGCGTGGCAAGAGCGGTTTAATTGCCGTTGTCGGATCCGCCCACCGCTGTCGGCCCCGCTCCATTGCCAAAATATGTCAAAGAGCATAAAAACCACTCGCGTCATTTCTTTATGAGCTTTAATTAACGCGCCATAAACTTAATGAACAATCGCGAGCATAATATTCGAAAAAAAAATAGGTTTCACAATAAATGCTTCCTAACTATATCAATCACATTATTTTCTAGGCAATTCATAAAAAATATATAAAGAAAAATATGGTAATTTAACAAAAAACAAACAATTATAAATAAACAATTTTAAATTAATTTTTGATTTGCGCTTCCACATCTTAACATTGACATATTTCTTATAAAATTATTTCTAATTTTGTATATCACACGCCCTATAATTCGTCTAATTCTATTACTGATTCGCGTCCTATCCAAACATATTAGATGTTAATGCAGTCTGCCCCTGAAAGGCGGCAACATTATTTGCACTTCTTAGTGGAAGCCATTCACAATAGCGCGGGAACAGTCAAAAGTATGCAAGAGTAAATGTGAAGCACTGCACAAGCTTCCACAAAATTCCCATAGGTGGCGTTCACTCGAAGGTGAGTAACTCAAATGGAATAAAAATTAATTTAAAAGTGGACTTTCCATTTGATTTTTTATGATAATAATATTCCTGAAGTCTTTTGTGGAATTACAACTTTAATTCCCTTTAATTTAATAAAGGCACATAAATATGTACCATAAAAAACAATACGAATATGGCTGTATAATTAAGATTGAGTACATCTCCCCTTTCTCTCTCAGTCCCTCGCGCTACACTTTTCATTGTGCTCTTCCAGCTCGCCTATGGATTTGCTGCGCTGCTTCGCTGGCGGATCGTTCCACGGCTGAACATTCGTCTTGCCGAAGATCAGGAAGACTGCGTTGCCCAAAAAGTAGCAGCCAGCCGTCAAGAAGAAGACCTGGCGCCACTGACTCGCATCGTTCTGGAACAGAGAAGTCGGAACTTAAGATCGCCCCAAATGGGAGTGGACAGCACTGGAGCACTTACATTATCGGTGACAATGAAGCCGACAACGAGCGGAGCGGCCAGACTCATGCAGTTGGCGAAGCCATTGCAGATGCCCATCAGGATGCCCGCGTAATTGGGCGACAGATCGATGTGATTGATGAGGAAGCCGACGTTGCTGGCGGAGCACGTGCCCACGGTAAGGCAGAGCAGCACGACGGCCAGAGTGTCCATGTTGGCCGGCACATAGCTCAGGGCAATGAGCAGAGCCATGGGCGAGCAGAAGCCAATCGTGTTGAAGAACTTTCGGTTGAACGAAAGCGAAATGGAGGGCTTTCGCTGCATCAGCCGGGAGAGCCAGGCGAAGACGAAGCTGAGCAGGAACATGGCGGTGTAGGGCAGTGCAGAGAGCAAGGCATTGGCCTTGATATCCTTGTGCAAGATGTTCTTCATGTAGCTGGGAATCTGCGACAGCAGCATCCAGAAGCCGAACGCAAACGAAGACTGCGCGGCCACCACGGCCATCACAGCCGGCGATGTGAAGAAGCTCTTCCAGGGCGGGCTCGGCGGTTGGCTGGGCAGCTCCGCTTCGCTGGTTCGCTCCGCCGCGTGTCCCAGCTCGATGAGCTCCCGCTCCTCAGGCGATACGATTTTGGATGTGGCCGGTGAGCTGGCGCCCAAATAATAGTAGGCGACAGACCAAAGGCATCCCGCTGCCCCCGACGCATAGAAGATGCTGGGCCAGCCGTCTATGGAGGCCAGCAGACCGCTGGTGGCCAGCATGATGATCGTGCCGAACTGTAAGCCCGAATACGTCAAATTGCCCAACGAAGCGCGCTCCCTGGGCGGCACCCAGGCCGAGATTACGGTGTGGCACGAGGGGAACAGCAATCCTTGACAAACGCCCTCGAGCAATCGCAGTGCGCAGAGCAGCTGCCAGCCGCCCAGCCTGATGCAGAACGGCGTCAAAACGGTCAGCACGGAGCAGACGATCAGCCCGTAGAGGATTGTCACCCGGCCGCCAAAGCGGCGGGCCAGATAGCCCGCCGGCACCTGGGTCGTCACGTAGCCCCAGAAGAAGCTGCTCAGCACCAGCGACTTGACCTTCTCCGACCAATTGTACTCCTGAAAGGATTCATATGTGAACTGTGGATGCGATTTGCAGTTGGGCCTCTGGCTTACCGGAAACTCGGCCATGGCCACGACCGCCACGGACAGATTGACCCGCATGGCAAAGCCCACGGTGAGAGCGCAGAAGAGGAGAAGGATTTGCAAGTGCCGTACTCCATAGCCAGAAGCTATCAGGTAAGCGAGATTAAGAAAATCTTATTAGCTTTGATTTATGTTAAGTTATCTAACAGCGCTTCACATTGACCCGCTTCCAGCTATCTGAATGGCACGGGACTTTGATTTATGCGGGCATGGAATGGTTCTGCGTAGATCTGGAGCCCAGCCCCCCTGGCCCCTGGCACTTACACTCCTCTTCATAGCGACGATTCTTCACCATGTTGCCTAGGACTTCTTGTGATCCTGCGATCCTTCTGGGCATCCACTGCACTCGCTACCGTGCTGCACGAGCTCTGCTCTTTAACTAAGTTTCGAGTTGGAGATGCGATAAGGTATTTCGGTGCAGCTACTGAATTTGTATTTGTCCCAGAGTAAATATTCGTATTTACCGTTTGATAAGATAAACCGCGAATTACACAAACAGAACACAGAACTATTTTTAAGAAATATTCGGGTAATGCAATGACCAGTCGAAAATGGCTGCCACCCGCCATGGCTGCCATAAAGCCAGATTTATGGGCAGCCCCAACAAGATCCTGCCGAGCCGTAAAAAAGATACTTCCTGCGGTCATATGAGTTCTTTATTGTGCCTACAGCTATAAAGATATGCACGCAAAGCATAAGCTAAACATTAAGCCCTTGAGATTATCAGATATATGAGGTACAATTCCAACTTTGTTGGGGGAGGGGGCCACACAATGCCTCTGCACGCGTCGTCCGCTTCAGATTGCGATATGTGCCGATTCATGGGGCTTAGAGCCTGCTCCCAGCGATCTATTATAACTTATCACAGCACTCGGACTTCTGCGACTCCATCTGTGGTATGGAGATGTGGTCGGACTTTGCCGTCGGATCGTTCCAGGGCTGCACATTGGCCCGCCCGAACAAAAGGAACAGCCCGTTGCCGACCAGGTAAATGGCAGCCGCAATGAAGAACACAATGCGCCACTGCTCTGCAGCGTGCTGCAAGAGAGAGAGAGAGGGAGAGGGAGAGTGTGAGTGTGTTAGAGCGAGCTGGAGATAGCTGAGCGAGCTGACGCACCTTGTCGGTAACCACAACTCCCACGAGAAGCGGCGCGCTGAGACTCATTATGCTGGCCAGAGCGTTGCTGATGCCCATCAGAGTGCCGGCGAAGTTGGGCGAGAGATCGATGTGGTTGACCTGGAAGCCCAGATGGCAGGCGGTATTGATGCCCACGGTGAACGTGAGGAGGATCACAGCCAGAGTGTCTTGCTCTTTGGTCACATAGCCGAGAGCTATGAGCAGGCACATGGGAATATATTGGCCGATCGTGTTGAAGAACTTTCGTATGAAGGCCAGCGATATGGATGGCTTCTTCTCCATGCACTCGGATAGCCAGACGAAGGGGAAGCTGAGCACAAAGTTCGCCACGTAGGGCAGGGAGGAGAGCAGCGCATTGGACTTGATGTCTTTGCCCAGTACGTTATTCATATAGCTGGGTATCTGGGTCAGCAGCGTCCAATAGCCCCAGGCGGAGGCACAGTGAACAGCGGTGAGGGCCAGGAAGGGTCCCGAGCTGAGTATGCTTAGCCAAGGCGTCGCCTGGCGATGATTGGGCTGCTGTGCGTTGGCCGTTTTCTCCTTCGCCTGCTCCGTTTCGATCAGCTTGAGCTCCTCGGCTGAAATCGCCTTGGCATCCTTCGGTGAACTGGCGCCCCAAATGTAGTAGAAGACAACCCAGATGGCCCCACAGCCGCCCGAGGCATAGAAGATGCTCGGCCAGCCGCCGGACGAGGAGGCCAGAAATCCGCTCGTGACCAGCATGAGAATCGTGCCGGACTGACTGCCCGTATAGGCGTAGGTGGCCAGAGTGCCACGCTCCCGCGGCGGCAGCCAGGCAGCGATGATCGTGTGGCACGAGGGATAGAAGACGCCCTGGCACATGCCTTGGATCAGTCGCAGTCCGCATATCAGTTTCCAGCCACCCAGCCGAGCGAACCAGGGCGTCAGCAGATTCAGCACGGAGCAGATGGAAACGCCGGTCAAGAGTGTGACCTTGCCGCCAAATCTGCGAGCCAGGGTGCCGGCGGGTATCTGGGTGAGCACGTAGCCCCAGAAGAAGCTGCTCAGCACATAGGACTTCATCTTCTCCGACAAAGGATATTCCTGGAGACAAGGGCAATCGATTAACTTTGAAGCAAATGGAAGCGGCTGTTGGGCATACCGGAAAGTCGGGATTAACGGAGGTGGCATTGGTCATGGCCACCACAGCCACAGAGAGATTCACGCGCATTGTGAAGCCTACGGTGAGTCCGCAGAAGATCAGCAGGATCTGCAGGTGACGCATCCCGAGTCCCAGTCCTGTATATAGACAAATCGGAATTGCAATTATATAACAGATAATTATATATATATATATTCCAGCTCATAAAGCGGCGTCATTCGGCCATGGAAATTTTTTCGGCACTTGCAGCTAAGATCGGGCTTAACGGCTGCTTTCCGAGCAGATAAGAGCGTAGCAGTAAATTAAAAATGAATTGCCGTAATACTCTGTATAAGCCCTGTCAAAACTTCTGTCTGAAGGTGCGACTAGACGCCGAATAGTTTCAGCTGAATCACAGAGCATCCTTGAGGACGTCTGAGAGTTGGATTTATGTGTTTCCTAGGGAAACACCATTTTCCTACCATCGTCTTCGAAACGGCGATTCTTCGCCATGCTGGTGCTGCCGTTGCCTGCCATTGCCACTGAATCGGGTATGCGCGACTGAGCATTCCCGAACGCCACGAAAATCGGTCGCCAACTATCTGCTCCAGATTACCGACAGCATCTTTTAAGAGCCCTACGATGGATAGACTGGCCGTAAGGCTATCTAAATGACGATTTGCCTTTTGATAAGATAACGGAAGTGTGGGTATTGATATATGCCACCCAATAATTGGGCGAGTGAATGAATAACGGAATGTCAGCTAAAGCCGGCGTGTACGAGGGGTTTGCATATAAAGCCGTTGTCACTTCATAATTTGGCATATATACGATGGTAATTAGTTGGAAATGGACAATATCGTGGCAAAGTAAGCGACACTTCCTGGCTTTTGGATAATTCTCCCATTCAAGATAATATGAATGGGGCGACTTTTTAAGGGGGTTTTCACTTCCTTTCGCCTGAGCCCCACTCACAGCTGATAAGATCATTCGATTGAGTCTTTATTGCAGTAAATTAAAAGCGACACGATCTTAAGCCCTGCCCCAAACAGTTCCCAGTCTCAGTTCTGGGACTCCAGCTGAGGGGCCGCGGCGGCGGTGGAATCGGTGGAATCGTTCCAGCGCTGAATGGCAGCACGCCCAAAGACCAGGAAGAGCCCATTGCCCACCAAGTAGAAGCCGGCGGTGACAAAGAAGACGATGCGCCACTGGCTGGCGTCTCGCTGCGGACATACAAAAGAAAGGTGTCAGATGGGAAGAGTGGAGTCAGCTGCTCGATAGCCCACCTCGTTGGTTACCACGACGCCCACCAGGAGGGGTCCCGCAATGCTCATGATATTGGCAATGCCGTTGCTGATGCCCATCAGGACGCCCGCAAAGTTGGGCGACAGATCGATGTGATTGATGACGAAGCCCAGCTGGGAGCCGGCAGTGAAGCCGACTGTGAGCGTGAGAAGGATCACAGCAAGCGTGTCCTGTTCGGGCCGGACGTAGCCCAGTCCAATGAGCAGGCACATGGGCGCAAACTGTCCAATCGAGTTGAAGAGCTTGCGGCTGAATTCCAGCGAAATGGCTCTCCTCTGCAACATCCTGTCCAGCCGCACGAAGAGGTAGCTGAGCAGCAGCAGGGCCGTATAAGGCAGCGCCGAGAGCAGGGCATTCGATTTGATATCCTTGCCGAGCACATTCTTAATGTAGTTCGGTATCTGTGTGAGCAGCGTCCAAAAGCCCCAGGTGGCAGCGCTGTGGGTGGCCACCAGCGCCAGGAACGCTGGCGACCGAAAGAAGCTCCTCCATGGCGGAGGCAGGCGCTCCTTGGGCTGCCCCGGCTTCGCGTGCACCTCCCGGGCCTGCGACAGCTCGATCAGCTGGCTCTCCTCGGGCGCAATGTACTTGGACTCCGCCGGAGAGCTCGCTCCACGCAGATAATAGCTGCCTACCCAAAGGCAACCCGCGCCCCCGGACGCATAGAAAATGCTGGGCCAGCCGGCCAATGCCGCGAGTAGGCCACTCGTGGCCAGCATCACGATAGTTCCGAACTGGGCGCCCATGTAGGCGTACGTGCCCAGCGAGGCACGCTCCCGCGGCTGCACCCAGGCGGAGATCAGAGTGTGGTACGAGGGATAGATCACGCCCTGGCAGAGGCCCTCCAGCAGACGGACGCCGCAGAGCAGCTGCCAGCCGCCCAGCCGGGCGCAGACGGGTGTCACCACATTCAGCACCGAGCAAATGGACAGACCCATGACGATCGTGGTCTTGGCACCGAATCGGCGCGCCAGTATGCCAGCCGGCACCTGGGTGATCACATAGCCCCAGAAGAAGCTGCTCAGGACTAGGGACTTTGTGCGCTCGCTCCACTTGTATTCCTAGGGCAAAGAGAACTTCAAACTGGGAAGCGTTTCGTAAGGCTATTCACGGGCTTACGGGCAGCTCCGTCATGGCCACAATGGCCACGGAGAGATTGACGCGCATGGCAAAGCCAACCATCATGCCGCAGAAGAGCAGAAATATCTGCACATGCCGCTCGCCCAGGACAGGTCCTGAAAGTACGCAGAAATGTGGAAAATTCTATGGAAAAGCCAAGCGCGGACGAGCCCCCATCGGGCGAGCAGGTAAACTATCTTTATGGCGGCCAGACGAAAATCGTAATTCAGCTGACTTTCTGTTTGCCTTCCCAGAACGCATTTACGGCACGTTTCCCGGCAATGGGACAACGGACCAGCTCTGATAACGCTGACTACATTACTGGTGAGATTTATGCTTCAGCGTAGAAGCTATTCATATATCTACCCGATGACGTCTTTCCAGCTAACTGCCGATGACCTTCAGATGACCGCCGAGGCAATTGGCATTCGTGGAATTCCGCGAGCCTGGTACCTGGCCAAGAGCAGGTCCCTAATGGGCGTATCAGGTATGTCAAATCTGAATAATTCCCCCTGGTCAGGCCTGAGTCTGCACTGGGGATTTTCTGGCAATTCCCACAGGGAAATATTGGCACAGCTTTATATGTAGAAGATAGTCGTTCACTGAATGATCTCTCATTGTCTGGCCTGAGTCTGCTCGTAAGAGGGACGAGGCGAGAGCTGCTTTTCGTATCTGTCAGATGCGGAGCGAGTATAGTTGAGCCCACCTTCCTCTTCGAAACGTCGATTCTTTGCCATTTCAATATTGACAGGGTTACGAGTCGTTCCCTCTGCTAGTCGATCCTTCGCACAATTTCGCTGACCCGCACGCTACGAATTCTTTTAACCGAATAAACTCTCAAGCCGATGCACTGCATCTGTAGCATCTGTCTTGGTCATATATTTCTGGCCAAGCTTCTTGTCAACTGGAGCTCAACCGGGCTTGTCTCGTGATACGCCGAGTGATTAGATAGTCAAAATTCACTCAAAGCGCCAGCAGAAATAACGGAACAAATGCAGCTGGAGCTGAGCAAGAACCGTTAGCCACCCAGAGGTAGGTTTCTAGCCAGATTTGGAGGCCCATTGGAGACACATTGTATAGGTTTCTTAACATTTTATTATTAAAACTCTGTACTCTTTCGTCATTGGGTCTTATCTATGGCCTAAGCGCTAGACTTAACTAAAGCTCAAG
>JABVZX010000001.1:7222457-7235715 GCA_020883565.1 Drosophila pachea
TCAAACAATGTTCAATAAATGGACTCTAATTGCCGGCAAGGGCAACAGCATAAAAGGCCGGACCATCCAAGCCGGAAAAGCAGCAGCGGCATAAAAAAACTCATGTGGAAATGGAAGTGGAAATTGCCTGCAACAGCATTTAGAGTCGAGTCGAACCAAGTACTCCAATTCCAATTCCAACTACAACAACAACAACAACAACTCGATGTTTGCAGCTCAGCTCTGAAGCGCTGTAATCGGCCGCCGTCTGATTATGTGATGAAATTTTGCGTGACCCGTGGATGGCAAAAAAGCAACAACAACAACAACAGCAGCAGCAGCAGCAACACGAAGAGGAACAAGAGAATAAGTAAAACGAAATGTAAATAAAATAATGCTAAAAACTAAATGGGAAAATCAACAACAAAGAGAAAATTTACGACAAAGAGCTGAAAATTAAGTTGGCCCAAAGGCAGCTCCAGCCGAAGTCTGGCTAAGTAATTGAGTTCGGGCCAGGAGCAGGGCCGTGGGCGGCTGGAGGGGCTGGCGGGGTTAACCTGGTGTTCTCACACAACTAATTTGCAGCTGGGTCAATAACTTGGCTACGAGAGCACAAAAAGAGGGTCTTGCCACGCGCTCGGCTGTAAAAATTCGCAGCTGCCAAAAAAATGCTGACATTACCGCTCTTCTTTCCCACCCCCCGCCCTCCCTAGCACCCTGCCACACTGCCTGCCTGGTTCTGGCAAATCGGACGATGCATTCCGACAGCCTGAGTCTATGTGGGAACGAGGGCGGTTCAAGTAGATGTGAGCTAAAGATCATGGGAAAATTTTGGCTTTGGCTACTTCTCGCACGGCCCTCGTCGCATTGGACCAACGCCAGCTGCTGAATCGGCCTCGTTAGAGACGCTCGGACGCCTTCAAGCTTACAAAAAATAAAGACATATATATATATATGTATGTATAAAGCAGAATTGCTTCGAACGTAAAACAAATCGTGTAATTTGACTTGTTCGACAGACGTTTTCATTTTTTTATGTTGATCCTAAGCGATTCGGCTTTTCATTTGAGGACAGGCAGGCAGATACCCTGTGAAATGAGGACCAGCCAGCTGCAGATAGAAACGAGCTGGTATAGACATAGAGATTCCTAGGAAAAACCAGAAGAGTGTTATATGCACTATAAAAACTGCCCTGATCGGTTAATTAGCTATATCTAGCATCAGTCTTGACCTAAAAAGGAAGGAACTGTATAAGGAACAATTTCAAGGGATCATAAACCAAATCTTATATGCCCCATGGGGCTCAAATATCGCAAAATTCTTTGCGTATATCGATTAATCGAAAGGCGTTCTTTAGCCTATATTCTGGTATCCGTATCCGATCGCTTTGGCCCCTCGCAGAGGTCATTCAACGCGTCACATTTCAGCTGCACTTCATCCCCTAACTACCCCCAAGCTGTGCCACGCCCCCTGGCAGTCGAAAGATTGCATATGCTGGCACTTCTTAATGAATCACGCGCATTTCTCGAGTGTTTTCTGCATGTTCTTTCGTTTCATTTTGTTTGTTTGTTTTTTTTTTTTTGTGTGTTTTTTAGCACGTTTTGCGCAGGCAGCAGATCTGGTGACACAGACACAATCACCTGATTCGCTTGGCTTTGGCACGCCGTGTTTTATTTATGGGTTAAATACGATCCGTGTGTGTGCGATTCGATATGATCGACGCATGACGAATTGACATTAATCGATTTGGCTGCGATTACCTCAATGCCATTCAGGCGGACGCTTCGCCTGCGCCGTAGCTCGATGTGCACGGCCGACCCATCGGAGTGGGAGGCCAGTGCGGCCCATGCGTCCAGCCAGAGCAAGACAAAGACAATTAGGCATAGGCGATGACGATGACGATGACGATGTCGATGCTGATAACGATTAGTGGGCTGATTAGCCGCAATCGCAGACATTATTCAAGTCGACGGCAATTAGGCAGCTAGTAGAGATATTTACATTTGTTGCTATTGTATTGTATTGCACACAAATTGCATTCGTTGCAAAACTTATGTAGTATTTTTTCTGCTTTTGTTTCCTTCTTTTTTTTTTATATTTTTGATTGCTTTATGTGATTCTGCTGCGCCAGCTAATACAAGCTGCGTATTTGCGTCATCATTTTAACTTATGTTACATTTTTTTTGCGGCCTGCAATGCAAAAAAAACACACACACACACACACAAAATAGGTAATAAATAATATCGTTGTTGTTTGTTTCTTCGCCTAAATTTTTGAATTGCAGCAGCAGAAGCAGCAGGCCAAAGAGAAAAGTGAATGCACGCAGCTGGCAGGCAACTTTTGCGGTAGTTAATTTAACTGTTTATGCACTAATTAATTGCTAATGCTCCTGCTGCAGTGGCTGTTGCAGTTGCGATGTTTCACTTTACTTTTGGTCTACTTTGTGCAAGTTTGTTGCTTAAGTCGTTTGTGGGTGCGATTAGAATTCCAATGGGCCGCACTTCACTCAATTGCACTGCTGACACTTCCTGATTGCTGCGCAAACACGATAACGATAACAAACGCCAGGCGCACTTGCAAGAAGTTCTCGTTTATGTTGTATTATATATTTTTTTTATACTTTAGTTAAACGTATTTAACAAGCTTAGAGCACCGCACATAAAATTTAAACAATAGCCGCTCTCATGCAGAACGCTGCGGGTACCACAATTTATAGATTTATTACACTTTAGACGAACATTTATAATAAATCAAATAAAGCTGTGCTTTAGCTGGAGGTCAGCTCAATCGATATAGCTGCCGTTTTAATTTTTGTTTTCTGTGCTGTAGACACTGATCACAGTTTTTTGGTTGGTGCAACTCGCGCGCGTTAGTCTGCCTTAAGCGATCTTTTCACGGCGGCGCAACATTCGCGAATGACGAAAAACTCGCGAGCGCGGAAAACTTTATGCTTGTTTGCGATCCACAACGAATGGTAAAAGCGAAGCAGTTCGGGTCTTTGGGGCTCGGCCGCGTCGCATGCTGAGTGCTGATCGGAGCTGGAAGATGAAGTTATATGCTAATGAGCTAAACGAACGGACGGAAAGGAACAATAGCGAATGGCACCGTTAAGCAAAGCAGCCGAAAAATTAGCAGCAAAAACTAAACGGAAGAAAAAACAACTTAAAACAGAATAATAGTAGCAAGTGCAGACGAGCGTCAATTGTTCTTTCTTTGTTGTTTTGCTGGTTGTGGTCAAGCGGCCAGACGAAAACTTGACACTGATCATCACAGTCGAGTAAAAAACTAAGAATTATGCTGCATTTCCGTTCGGTTTGAAGTTTCAGCAGCCGCTGCAACAACAGCAACAGCCGTAAAGGAAATCTTAAATCAGCAATGCAAATGCAATAAGTGCTAAATTCTATGCAATGCTTTGAAATTAAAGTGATACTCTCTTAATTGATGCAATCAGAGAATTTATGCAATAAGAGAAAAACAGTAAAGCCATTAATACCTATTTCAAACAAATGCACAGTTTTAATTTCCAATGTTCTAATGTTCAAATTTGGCGCGCAGTTTGGGTTAACTTATAATAAAAAGGCAGACAAAAGCTGACTGCTACGTGACCATTACAGAGTTGCATTTAACATTTTCAACAACGCTGGTCACTTTTTTTTTTGTTAATTTTCTGAATGACTACAGCTGGTCACATTATTTTTCTCTAACAACTTGCAATTTAAATCTAAACGGCAGTGGCTTGCGTTCGCATCCCGTACACAGCTCGAATGAGTCGGAGAAAATCTGTTACATAGTAGCAATCGTTGAGAAGAAGAAAAAAAACTAAATTTGTGCAATCAAAAATACGCTACAATATCAAAATTAGTTCATTTCGAAATCATTCGCGTTCAGTAACTACAACGCTCTCTCCAAAAATAAGCATTATATTTTATTTTATATTTTCGTGAACAATTTTGTGGCTAAAAAAGAAAAGGATGATGAATGCAGCACACAAAGTGATTATTGATGAGGTAAAATATAAATTCTAATCCATAATTAATAATATGTTAGCAAGCGCTTGTAAGAGCAAAGGCAAAGGCTCACCTTTGCAGCGACACCGCCGCCATTGCGGCGTCTGCGTCGACGCAACGGCTGAGCACAAAGGAGAGGGATAAAAATGCCGTTTTGTCTAGCGTTCTTGTTGTTGTGCTGCAGCAGCGGTAATTGTGTTTGGCGCTCAATTTTTTTCTTTTCGTTTCTCGGTAATTGTAGCGGTACTTAAACCGCTACTTACATTAATCTATTCCTCTATGCCAATGCATCGCTCACAAGATGGCCGCTCAGACATTAACCTCATACTAATTTCTTGCAGAATGCTACTGAAAAGTACAATCATGTTCAAGTGAAGAAATTGACCGTGCCTTCAAACGAGGCAAACACAAAGCGCGCTGCGCTAGGCGATCTTCAGAATCGTGGACTGAATAGAGGCATTATTTCCAAGGAAGCTGCCCAAAAAGAGTGAGTTTTAGGATAAAAGTGGAAAGTTCTCAAATAAAAAAAAAAATTAAAAAAACATCTCAGATTGAAAGATGTGAAATTGGTCAAAACGCGCGTGGACACCCACTGGAAGAAACAGCCATTGGGGCAAAGCAACGGAAATGCAGCTGTGACAAAAACAACAGGCGTTCCACTTCTGCGCTCCAACTCGACGCGGACAGGTATCACGAGCCGTCAGGTCGCGTCCAGTACACAGCAGGCACCTGGCCGCGTGGCTACAACAGCAGCCAATACCAA
Organism: Drosophila pachea; assembly: GCA_020883565.1. Lineage (NCBI taxonomy): Eukaryota > Metazoa > Arthropoda > Insecta > Diptera > Drosophilidae > Drosophila > Drosophila pachea. The sequence goes on from JABVZX010000001.1 coordinate 7,227,208, forward strand.
TACAACAACGACAAATGCCACTGCTAAGGTGGCCGCCGATGCGAACAGTAAGCGTAAGTATCCATTGTCTAGAATCGTGGCCAAGCCAAAAGAAAAGCCCCCAACACGAATCCCTCCTTCCAAACGTTTAGTTGCAGCCGCTGCCAAACAAAAGCCCGTCTTAGACGATAAGGTGACCGCATTGCGCCGTGAGGACAGCAACTTGTCACGCAAATCGTTGACCAAGCTACGCGCAGCTCTAGCTAAACCGCTTACAGCCGCTCCGGCTGTAGGCAATGTGGCAAAAAAGGATGTCCTTGTGCCCAGAGCACAGCCACGCACGGCCGCCAATGCTGTGGTACTCAAGAAGGAGGCATCAGCTGCTCCCAAGCCATTGAAAAAAGACTTCGTGGGTATTTCCACAAAGCTACCCAATTTGCGTTCCGCACCACAGCAACAGCCCACTGGAGTCTTATCGCTGTCGGGTAAACGTCTGTCCGAGGTAGAGGACATCGATGCCGATGATGCAGACAACTTGATCTTGGTGTCGGAGTATGTGAACGATATTTACGATTATCTTTATGAGCTGGAGGAGCAGCAGCCCATCTATCCTGATCATTTGGCCAATCAGCTGGAAGTCACTTCCAAGATGCGTGCTGTGCTCATCGACTGGATCAACGAAGTGCATTTGCAATTCCATTTGGCAGCCGAAACTTTCCACTTGGCCGTCGCCATTATCGATCGCTATCTGCAGGTGGTCGCGAATACCAGGCGTAAATATTTGCAGCTTGTTGGTGTTACAGCCCTTTTCATCGCCACCAAATACGAGGAGCTATTCCCGCCGGCAATCGATGATTTTGTGTTCATTACGGATAATACTTATACGGGTCAGGAGATCAGGCAAATGGAACTGAAAATACTAAAGGCTATTGATAATAATCTGTCGCGTCCATTGCCAATACACTTCTTGCGTCGCTACTCGAAGGCAGCCAGCGCTGAGGAGAAGCATCATGCCATGTCTAAGTACTTCCTGGAACTTGCTGGCATGGAATACGAGATGGCCAGCTACAAGCCATCCGAGGTGGGTTCCTTCCAACTAAAGTAAAGGATTACTAAAAACGTTCTGAATTTTTACAGATTGCAGCTGCTTCGCTTTTCCTTTCGCTGCACCTGATTAATGGCAATGCTAATGCCGCCACGGGTTTTAATGACAAACACTGGACTCCCACGCTTACCCATTATTCCCGTTACACTGCCTCCCATTTGCGCCCTATTACGCGACAAATTGCCAAGCTAGCACGGGATGCACCGACAGCTAAATTGAAGGCCATTTACACCAAATATCAGGAAACCAGATTCCAGAAGATCGCTTTGCGTCCAGAGTTGAGCAGTCCTCTAATCGATTCGATTGCGGGCAAGAACTGAACTAAATTTCAAAATTACACAGGATCCGTTACACCTTAGAGCACATTGGAAAGTTCTGATTTATAGCGGCTGCTTTTCACGTTTAGTTCAATTTGTTTTCTATTTTAATATTGTGTATTTTATTTCGTTCAAAATATTTGTGAATTTGTCTATTTAAATAATTGGCATTATCTGTACGCCAATTGTCTTCAATTGTATGTAACCCCCCTCTTCCCACAGCATTAGCCCAACATATATATATGTGTGTATATGTATATGATGCCAGAGCAGGCTCAACAACTTTGCTTCACTTGGCCACAAGTTGCTTGAGTTTGTCCTCTTGGTGTACGTCCCGCGTGCTCCCCCTGCCCTACAGCTGTCATATATATATGTGTTATATATGTATGTTTGTACGTAATTTGTCTAACGATGAGCCCTCAAAAGCACAGAGCACCAAGCAAATAAAAGCTGCAAAAAGAAAAAAGAGAAAAAGATAAACCGGTGAGCAACGAGCGCATTTGCTGGCTGAAGATATCGGCGTTGCCTCTAAAAGTATTTTAAGTTACTTTCCAAAAAACACTAAAATTAAAAACTTATAAAACTCATTTCGAGAGATAAGACAAGGCGAAAAAAAAACACTTAAACGCATATATTATATTTTACATATTTAGTTAAGCAATTTGGATTTGGAAATTGTGCTCTATGTTTTAAATAAATTTTTGAATATATATTTTAGCAGTTCATAAGCCATGACAAAATTCCATTAAAAGGCAATCACGCAAAATATACACTAAGTGCAATTTCTTAATATTTTTCGCTTGCAATTGAAAGAACTGTCCCTTGGCAGTTGATGCGTTTTGTGAGAAAGTTGAAAAGTAAAGCGTAACAAAAATGCGAGGGAAAAACGTGACGCGACCCCTGTGAGGCCCTTATCAGCTGCCATGTATACTTACTAAATCAGCAAAAATCAGACAATGCCACAAAACGGGCATTGAAACTGGGTTTGTTGTTGCCGTTTGCTTTGCCGTCTCTTCTTTGATCGCAGGTCAGTGTTTCCCGCCCTTATGTTTGGCTATGCGTGTGTGTTGGCGCACTCTCTTATTTCCGAATTTCTCGCTCTCCCTCTCTCTCTTCAGTTGAGTTCTTGTGTTACGCTGCTTTATGGCTGTGGCCTGGCCAGCATTGGGTCTACGTTGTTGTCTGCACGCGCACGTGTATGTTAATGTGTTGCGTGCGTGTGTGCGCTGGTGGCAGTGTGTGCGTTTGCCTGTGGGTGTGTGTATGCGTGTATAAGCGAGAGCTCAATTGTGAATGCCCAGTGGCGGCGAATGCGGTGCTCTTGCTTCAGTTGCTTCTGTTCGCCTGTTCGAAATTCAAGTTTGACGGTTTTATAGCGCTCATTAATTTCGACACTTTTACGAGCAAACAAACGCAATAAAAAAGAAAGCAGCTAACAGCAATAGCCAACAACAACAACAGTGTGGGTCGCCGAGTCGCTTAGACTGTGGTCCTCGCTCTCCCATGAACAAATCGTATTTTCAGTCTCCTCGGCAGGCGACCCCGTATCCTTCCACAGACTCATACACATGCTATTGGGCATCTGCCGCAGTCGATTGGGTTCGTCTCCAGCCTTGTGGCCTTTTCTGCTGGGCTGTTACCCAAATATGCAGAGCGTGAAACAGCGGCTATTGAACTGTGCCAACGACGCAGTCGTCGTCGTTGCCGTCATCGCCGGCGCTTAGTTGTTGTTGTTATCCTCACAACTAGTTAGGTAGTCGTTGCAGATCCTGCTCCTACCCCCTGCAGAGGTGCAAGGTCACAGCGAAAGGTTGTGAGAAGCAGAAACTGCAGCGAGCCTTGCAACAGCTGCTGCCAATGCTGCCGGATCAGCTGAGCCTTTGCACAGATTAGCCAAAAGGACCTCTTCCCGTCTGTCTGGTGTCTGTGCCTATGTCTACAATTAGCAACCATCTTTTTTGGGTCGTGTTTGGATAGGATTTCCGAAGTGCCTAAATCGACCCAAAAAGCCGATAATGTCCTGTAAATTAGACCTCCAAGAGGATCCAAATGGGGAATACAGCACTAGATAGAAAATCTAATGGGCTAAGTTAATTATAGTATCGTTTTTATTTTCATCGTTTCACAATCATCCGCATACGGTTACAATATTTCAAATATTGATAATAGCTTTAAAGTTATTTAATTATTTGACAAGTGTGTGAGGGGTGGGGGCTAATGCTGAAATTCGAAGTAAGCTTCGGCTGCGCGCCTCGCGTCCGTCCCGCTCTCTCTCCCAATTTGTGGCAAAGGACGAGGCGTGAAAAGCGCAGCCGAGGAAAACATGAATGCGTAAAGGATTTTCTTTTGTTTATCTTTTTTTTCGTTTATATTTTCTCTTATGGTGTAACGGTTTCTCTTTTCGATGACGCTGCTGATCTTGTTGGTGTCATCGACGCGCAGTGTTGGGGAGCTTTAATTAGTGAGTGACTTGACTTTCAGCTTAGACATTAATTCAATCAGTAGCAAGGATTTGTTGTTGGGTTCCGCCCCATATCTGGGATATGACTGCACGTGGTAGTGTTTCTTGTTTGTTGTTATTGGTGATGGTGCTGCTGCTTAACCCTGGAAGGTGGACATGAATTTCTGGACAATGTCCTTAAGCTTAGCATCGGCAGCCTCAGAGATTTGGCCCTCCTTGGCAATGGTGTCGAGCAGACCCTGCTCGGATGTCTTGATGTGCTGCAAGAATTCCTTCTCGAACTTGGTGATCTTTGAGGGATCCATCTTGTCCAAGTGACCGCGCACACCGCAGTAGATGACGGCAACCTGGCGATGCAGAATGAGGAGAAGCCATGTAAATTGAGAACAACGGAAGCAACAATTTATAGATGTACCTGATCCTCAATGGACATGGGCACATACTGGCCCTGCTTGAGCAGCTCAGTAAGGCGCACGCCACGGTTCAGCAGCTGCTGGGTGGCAGCATCCAAATCCGAACCGAACTGGGCGAAGGCAGCGACTTCACGGTATTGGGCCAACTCCAGCTTCATCGAACCGGCGACCTGCTTCATGGCCTTGGTCTGGGCAGCGGAACCGACACGGGACACAGACAGACCGACGTTAATGGCGGGACGGATACCCTTGTAGAACAACTCGGTTTCCAAGAAGATCTGACCGTCAGTGATCGAAATGACATTGGTTGGAATGTAGGCGGACACATCACCGGCCTGGGTCTCAATCACGGGCAGAGCGGTCAGGGAACCACCACCCATAGCGGGCGACATCTTGGCGGCACGCTCCAACAGACGCGAATGCAGGTAGAACACATCACCAGGATAGGCCTCACGACCTGGGGGACGACGCAGCAGCAGAGACATTTGACGGTAGGCCACAGCCTGCTTAGACAAATCGTCATAGATGATCAGAGCGTGCTTGCCCTTGTCGCGGAAGAACTCGCCCATAGCGCAGCCAGAGTATGGAGCCAAATACTGCAGAGGAGCGGCATCGGAGGCGGTGGCAGACACTATGATGGTGTAGTCCATGGCACCGGAGTCAGTCAAACGCTTCACAATCTGGGCCACAGTGGAACGCTTCTGGCCAATAGCTACGTAGATACAGTACAGCTTCTTTGACTCATCCTGGCCGGCGTTGAAACGCTTCTGGTTGATGATGGTATCGATGGCCAAAGCAGTCTTACTGCAATACAAAGTGAATGCTCAAAGAGGAATCAATTGATTGTATGAGAAGACCAAGTACTCACCCAGTCTGCCTGTCACCGATGATCAGCTCACGCTGACCACGACCGATTGGCACCAGAGAATCGACAGCCTTGATACCGGTCTGCATAGGCTCGCGCACAGACACACGGGGAATGATGCCGGGAGCCTTGATGCCCACACGGAAACGATCCTTGGTGTTGATGGCACCCTTGCCATCGATGGCATTGCCCAGAGCATCGACAACACGGCCGAGCAGCTCATCACCGACTGGCACATCGACAATGGCGCCGGTACGCTTCACAATATCACCCTGCTTGATGAGCTTATCGTTACCGAACACGACAACACCCACATTGTCAGGTTCCAAGTTAAGGGCCATACCCTTCAGGCCTGAGGAGAATTCCACCATCTCATCGGCCTGGATGTTGTTCAGACCATACACACGAGCGATACCATCACCAATGCTCAGCACACGGCCAGTCTCTTCCAGATCGGCCTTGGGTGCAACGCCCAAAATTCTCTCCTCCAAAATGTTGGAGATCTCGGCACTGCACTGTGTGCTACTCACATGGACCTTGCGGACAGCAAGAGATGTAGCTGGATAAGCAGCCTTGCAGGCAACCTGTGAACGAACGCTAGCATTAGCTTATCTTATATAAGGAGACAACTGAGACGGAGGGGGCTGGAGCTGTATTAAGAATTGAATAACCATATGAATAGAACAGCTGCTATCTCATTCTAGCACGCAGCCACACGCAGGGAGCCGGCCGAATCCAGCTCCAAGCCAATTGATTTAGAATGTACTTTTGAATCGTGGTAAGTTATTCTCCGAATTTCTTATATGTATTCTTTATTCTTTTATATCAAATTGATGATATTATCGAAAACTCGGCTCACATAACCTCAAACTCGGCGCTGCCAACGAGCAGCAGCGATTGCAGCGGAGCCCCGTTGACGAATTATGTAACCATTTATAAAACACGATTTTGATAGCAGTAACTCACTTGAATATCGCTTTAAGGACTTTAATTTTGCAAAACATTTGCTGAAAGTGACACTCTACGTGTTATGTAACTTTTTTGTGTGCGGCATTGCGTAACACAAGCCAATAACTTTTGCCAAAATTAAATTACAACTAATTCGAAAATGGATATAAAGCGGCTTAAACGCATTATTAAGTTGGAGTTAACCAGAAGTTTTCCATCTCGCAACTTTAGTCGTAATTTAAGGCAAGTTGAAGGGTTATGGGGAGTTGATGAATTCGATTTTTGCAAAATTGCCATTGATTGGCTTTTTACATTATTTATACCTGTGCGACCGCTTTGGGCAAGTTGCGAGCGACCGATGACGCCAAGCGAGCAGAAATCATCGTTATACTTTTTTTTATATTTTAACTTTTTTATAAGCGGCAGAAATTATTTAATTCCTACACCGACTGCTCTCCAGACTCGTAGGTAATTTTCACAAAGATGGTTGCCGTTCGGCTCACGTTCGCTGCACGTATGTGTGACCAGAGCCACTGAAAATATGCCAACGAAACTATCGATAGAAGCGAAAGTAACATTGCGACATTTATCGATAGGCAAGCTATCAGCTGGCAGCTCGAAAATGCGCTGCGCTTAACAGGAGATGTCGGCCCCAATAACAGACTCCATCTGCTCAACAGTGCGCAATCAGAGTTAGCGGTATGTTATAAGTGGAGAGATTTGTGTGGTTAGTTGGCGCGTTCGGCATACGGCGGCTTGGGCTGGAAAGTGCACACGAGAGCGCCAGCATCCTGCGCAACTCTACAAAAATGAGAGCGCCAGCCGAAGAGGAAGCTGTATGCGCGCCACACAATCTCAGTACTAAATTGTAGAGCCATCTATAAGCACTGGCCAGTTCATAGTCGGAGTCTGTACGATGTTGTTAACGCAGCTCGGAGATGAAAGTATAAAAGGAAATACAATAAAGTGAAATATAAAATGTAAGCGTGAGGACTGGGTGAAAGCATCCGTGGAAAAAAAAGAAGAAATTTAAATCGTTTAATATGTACGTGGTCCGAGGAAAAACGCGAATAACTGTAAGGCGCATTAATACAAAATAAAAGTGCCGCATAGAGAGCGCACTTTTGAAAATCTATTCAATTCGTGATAGAATTTGAATGTGATTTTGTCTGATTTGCATTTGTATTGGTGCGGAAAATTTCGGTGAAACTATAACGAAGCTTTTGCAGCTGGCGGCGACCAGCTGTTTGCCAAAAATCAAACGCAATTAGGCGGAGAAAATTCGAATTGCCATAAGGTCAGCGGGCGGGCAATCCGTTACTCCTGTACCGACCCTGTCAAATCGATGTTAAATGCTGACGATGATTGCCACGTGCTAATGGTATCATGTTCGCACATGTCTGCACCTCCACTCACACCCGCTTGAGCCTGGCGTCAATATTATCAGCTCGTTAACCAACTGCAGGTGAAAGACAAAAAGCAAAAGCATATAGGAAAAGTGAAAGGATTAACGGTATTTTCGAGTGCGTGTCTCGCGCAAATTATGCAAACAGCGCTGTGACAAGAAAGAGCGGTACTAGCAGCGTTGCCAGTTTTTCAAAAACTGGAGGAATCAACTCAAAGCCAGACAACAAAGCGAAACTAGACAAAGCTCAATAGCAATAGTAATAGCAATAGCAATACGCAAGCGAAACATCCAATCTCCAAAAAAAATAAAAGAAAATCCCAATAAAAACGATACAAAGTGCAGGCTAAAAAGGGAAAGCAAGTAATCAGTAGCGGCAGTTAAATAAAGAAAAAGAAAGTAGAAAAAAACAACTGGAAGTTTTGTGTTTGTCTTGCGACAACAACAAGGAGAACGTGTGCGAAAAATTTGTCATCGGGCTGGCAGCACCCGCGTGCGCGTAGAACAAAAGAAAACGTAGCAAACGTTCCAAGCAGCAGTGCGGCAGCATCAAAAAAAAAAAAAAAAAGAAAAAAAAAGCAGAAAAAACATACCAATACATAGGCGACATACTAACACACACACACTCACATACTGACACAGACGCACTCACGCGCACATTTCGAGGCGCATAAGCTTCGCACTTGACTTGAACATTAAACGTGTACGGCAATCCGCAATAGAAGCAACCCCCCCGAGCTCCTCACTTTCTTTGGTAACCACCCTGTCCGGAATGGAAATCATCGAGGCTTACTTTATTCTGTTTCTGGTGGCGTTTATGCCCAACCGGCCGCCTCAGCTTGTCGCGGTTTACGTTGTGCCATTGTGGGTGTGAGAGGCTTTCGCTTCTAACAGTTTTGCAGCTGTCATCTTCACGTGTGTTGTTGTTGTTGTGTTTTTTGTAGTTCTAACCTGCGGTCGTTGGCTTACGCTCTTGTATGTGAGAGTGTGTTAGCGGCATAGTTTTCACCACTTG
>JABVZX010000001.1:7327188-7347430 GCA_020883565.1 Drosophila pachea
CCCTTAACTCTATGAGTACTTTCTGTCTCTGTCTGTCTCACTCTCACTCTATATGTATATACTACCCCTTTAATCTAAGCTGTTTACACACAGCAAACGCAAAAAAGAAAGAAAGAAAGAAAAAACAAAGCCCAGCCGCGTGTCCATCAAGCGAAGTACTACTGTACCAGTTCTGATCGAAAGAAGCACATCAACAACTCAACCCGTTATACTACACTACACAGCAAAGTACTCGTTTTCTAATATATATTTTTTTTATGTCCTTCTTCTTCTATCTACTAATGTCCCAGTTTTTGGGGCAAAATATTTACTAATTTTCTTGATTTTGATTTTGAAATGTCTAAAAAAACAAATAGCAATAAAATAAAATGTTTTACAAAGATAATACATATATGCATATAGGATTGTGTCTCTCGCAGTGTTGTACATAAACCTGAACTAAGTATATAGTGGACTAGTCTATAACTAATGTGGATATATATAAATATATATATAGAGCTCTCCGATCTGCGCTGCCCTCTAACTACGAACACATCTCCGTTTACTAACCGTTTCTGGCACACACACCCCCCCCCCCTCCCCCTCACGCTGTCTCACTCTCTCGGTCTAATAACACTCAAGGAAAGCACAGTCAGCAACAACAACAACAACAACACCGGAAAGTACACTAACCTACACGTTTAGGACACCGGCAGAAATCTGCTGGGACTAACCCGGCCGTCGTTGGCCTCCTTGCGAATGCCGTTACTAATCTGAGTAAACATTTTTCCAAATTTTCCACCGATTGCGCCAAAAACGAAATCGACCTTAAAACCACTAACCAAACCACACAACCTCCACAACAACAACAACAACAACAACAACGACCTCTCCATACGAATTTCAACCAAAAACCAAACACAAACGATCAATTGAAAACCTCTCAAAACTCATTTCCGGACGCGTCGCAATCGAATAAATACTAAATAATAAAAAAAAAATACTAAAAAAAATACATACGAAAAACAATGCATAATCTATGCAAATGCGGGAACAAATCCCAGGTCCGGCCGGACAATCAGTGCCCGCACAGGTGCACCAATCCGCCGAGGGCGTCTTCAAGGCGGAGTTTGTGCCCCGTGTCGTGGGCGAGCATCGGGTCAATGTGACGGTCAACGGATTGCCCACAGCCGGCAGCCCCTATGCAGCTAAGGTGAGCCAATTCCCCTTGCAATCCCTCTGGCTGAGCTGCTTCTCTGACCATGTTCTCCATTCCGTTCGCATAGGTCTACGATGTGAGCGCCATCAAGGTGAAGAACGTGAGCAGCGGCACAGTGGGTAAGCCGGTCACGTTCCTGGTGGAGACCTCCCAGGCGGGTCCCGGCAATCTGGAGGTGACTGTGAATGGTGGTCGCGTGCCCACCTCCGCCCAGGCCCAGGGCCAGCACACGTATGCGATCAGCTTTACGCCGCGTGAGGCCGAGAGCCATACGGTGGAGCTGCGCTTCAATAGCCAGGATGTGCCCGGCTCTCCGTTTACGTGCCGTGTGGCGGCCGCCGCGCGCATCCAGTCGCCCGAGACCATGGACAAGGTGAGCGTGGGTCGGCTCTTTGAGTTTGTCGTCGAATCGGATACGAAGCCGACGGTGGAGGTGCTCGGACCGGCCCGGCGTAGTGTGCCCGTAAAGATCGATGCTCTGGGCTCCGGGCTCGGCTACAATGTCAAGTTCGAGCCGATGGAAGTGGGCGATCACTCGGTGGAGGTGCGGCTGCCCGGCGGCGGTCATGTAGAGGGCAGTCCCTTCCTGCTGAAGGCCTACTCCGCGGAGAAGGTCATCGTGACGGATATACGGCCCGGCGTGGTCAACAAGAGCGTCAGCTTTGGCATCAATGCCTCGCAGGCGGGCGCCGGCAATCTGGAGATCATAGTCGCCGTCAATGGCAAGAATGTGCCCAACTTTGTGCAGTCCGAGGGCAATGCTCGGTTCAAGGTGAACTTCAAGCCCACCGAGGCGGCCACGCATTCCCTCTCGGTCCGCTTCAACGGGCACCCGGTGCCGGGTTCACCCTTCAGCTGCCATATAGCAGCCCCCGCCGTCAGCTCGTCGGGCGTGCCACGCGCCCAGGCGATCGGCGAATGCCTGAAGCAGGCGGCCGTCAAAATGGACAATACTTTCGAGCTGGAGGGCTTCGACAGCTGCGAGCCGCAGATCTTTGTCACCTCGCCGTCCGGCGACAACGAGCACTGTCAGCTGAGCCAGCACGACGGCGGCAGCTACAGCGCCTCGTTCCGGCCCAGCACCGTCGGCCGCCATCTGATCAGCGTGCTGGCCAACGATCAGCACATCAATGGCTCGCCGTTCAGCTGCAACGTCTTCGACGTGTCGCGGGTGAGCATCAGCGGCCTGGAGCAGCAATACGGACCGGCCACATTGGGTGTTCCGGTCACGTTCAGTGTGGACGCGGCTGGAGCCGGAGAGGGCACCCTGGAGCTGGTGGTGTCGACGGACAGCAGCACGGTGAAGGCCGAGGTGGTGGCCTGCGCCCGCGGCCTCTACGACGTGACCTTTGTGCCGCAGAGCACCGAGCCGCACTATGTGAATATCACGTTCAACGAGGTGGCCGTGGACGGCAGTCCCTTCCGCGTGGACATACAGCAGCACACGCAGCACATACAGATCGGCAGCCTGGCGGCGATCGACTTCCCAGCCGATGATCAGATTGTCGAGATCATCGCTCCGGATCAGAAGCCTGTGCCCTATACGATCAATCGCCAGACGGCGGAGTTCCGCACCCACATGACCGGGAACTATACGCTGCGCTTCATAGATCGCGAGACGCGTCAACACATTGGCACGCGCACCCTGTGTGCCTTCGATCCGATGCTGGTCAAGATCACCGAGGTGGGCGAAGCGCTCTGCCATCGTCCGGCCAGCATCGGGGTCTCGCTGAACGAGGCCGGCCAGGGCGAGCTGTCGGCGCTGGTGCGCTGCGGCGTCACGGAGGTGCCGCACACCATACGCGGCCCGAGCAAGTCGGGCGTCTACGAGATCGTCTACCAGCCGACTCGCGTCGCCCCGCACAAGATCAGCATACTCTTCAACGATGTGCCCATCTCGCTCAAGCCGCTCGAGATCAATGTGCTGCCCGCCAGCGCCGGCAAGGAGATCAGCGTCAGCGGGCTGGGCCTGTACCAGGCGCGCGTCGGCAAGACCACTTCCTTTGCCATCGACACAGTGAAGAGGCCGGCACGGGAGTTCGATGTGGTTGTCTCCGGGCCCGGCGGCCAGGCGTTGCCGGTGCGCTGCTACCAGACCAAGAACGGCCATCTGCAGGCGGAGTTCAGCATCAACAAGCCGGGCCAATGCATTATTGGTAAGTGCTCCACGCAGAGGTGACAGTCGCGTGTCGCAGGTGTCTAATCTCCATCTCTTTCCCGCCTGCACAGAGGTGCTGCATCAGTCGAAGCCACTGCCGGGCAGCCCCTTCACCTGCGAGGCCTTCGACAGCAGCAAGGTCACCGTGCAGGGCGTCACCAAGGAGCCGCTGGCCCTGCACAGTCCCTACAGCTTCACCGTGCGCACAGACAACGCCGGCAACGCGGAGCTGGAGGCGTTCGCCATTTCGCCCACGAACCAGAGCCTGCCCGTGATGATCACCGAGCAGTCGGAGGGCATATACAATGTGGAGTTTGTGCCGTCACAGCCGGGCAACTATAAGCTGACGGTGATGTATGGCGGCGAGACGATACCCAGCTCTCCGCTCAACTTTAGCGCCTCGTCCAGCGGCGTGCGCAACGATGCGCGGGCAGCGGGCCATGGGCTGGAGGTGTGCCATCGGAACAAGGAGGCCTCATTTGTCGTCTACTGCCCGATCGCGCCCAATGTCCAGATCGAGCGTGTCGACGAGTTCGGGGAACGCATCGAGCCCAAGATCAAGGCGCTGGGCAACAACGAATGGCGCATCTCCTACGTCATTCTATCCGTGGGCACCTATGAGATTCGCGCCAGCTGCCCGAACCGCGGCAGCCTGCCGGGCTCGCCGTGGCGCGTCTGCTGTGTGGAGTCCACGAAGGTCACACCCGTCGGCGGCTGGGGCACTCTGGTGGATCTGGACGGACGTCTGATTCTGCCGGCTCGCATTGTGTTCGACGTGGAGAATGCCGGACCGGGCAAACTTGTCTGCAGCATCGATGGCATCGAAATACCCGTAGAAAAATTGGCCGACGGCAAAATGTGCCTCAACATCACCGGCGACAATCTGGCCGCTGGCGAGCATGACTTGGATCTGACCTGGAGCGGTCTGACCATCACCCAGTGTCCGCGCAGCGCCTTCGTGACGGGCCAGCAAGCCGCCGACAAGGTGGTGCTGATGGGTCGCGGCCTGGCCGCCGCTCAGGCCGGCGAGGCGGCACACTTTACCATCGATGCGACGAATGCGCCCGCCGGCCGGCCCGAGGTTCTATTGATCACGCAGGAGAATACAGCGCTGCCCGTGAGTCTGGCCCAGCCGCGACCCAGCGAGAATATCTGGCTGGCCTCGTATACCCCACAGAAGTCCGTGACGGGCACGCTGACGCTCTCGGTGAAGTGGAACGGACGCCTGGTCAAGGGCTGTCCGCTCACTGTGGCCGTTGGCTCTTCGATGGATGCGTCCAAGGTTATTGCATCCGGCGAGGGTCTGCGCCACGGCATCGTTGGCAAGGACATCAAATCCTGGATTGACACGCGACGCGCTGGCCCCGGCGAACTGACCGCCCACTGTGCCGGCCCGCGCAAGGTGGCCTACTGTGAGCTGTACGATCATGGCGATGCCACCTTTACGCTGAACATAAAACCCCAGGAGCCGGGCCGCCATCTGCTGACCATCAAATACGGCGGACAGAACGTGCCCGGTTCGCCATTCGCACTCAAAGTGGCGGGCGCACCGGATGCCAGCAAGGTAAGAAATTCTCTTCACGTCTTGGAGCTGGCATGCTTATACACGCTCTTCCATCGATTAGGTGCGCGTCTATGGTCCGGGCATTGAGCACGGCGTGCTGGCCACATTCCAATCGCGCTTCATTTGCGATACTCGCGGCGCCGGCGCCGGGCAGCTGACGGTGCGCGTGCGCGGCCCGAAGGGCGCCTTCCGCGTGGAAATGCAACGCGAGAGCCAAAAGGATCGCACCATTCTCTGCAAGGTGAGTGCGAGAAAGCGTGAAGCAGTTTAAAGAAATGCTTCAATTGAAGGGAATTCCACACTTTCAGTACGATCCAACTGAGCCGGGCGACTATCGTGTCGAGGTGAAGTGGGCCGGCGAATTCGTGCCCGGCTCGCCGTTCCCCGTGATGATCTTCGACACTGAGGAGGAGTTACGAAGGTACTTACAGGGCATATGAGGCCAGATCAGCCATCCCATCATCGTCTTCCCCAGTGGCCTAAGCCCGCCCATTCGCTATCAGCCAGCAGATGGCGATGTACTACAATATCAGCAGGAGTCGCGGTGTGCCAGCTGTGTGCCGCTCTAGTTTATGGTGTATATATATGGGGTATACACAACTCTAGCTTACAAATGCTGATCATCGGAGGGGTCAACAAAACTTATGCACATATATAAATTTACCTAACTAGTTTAAGTTTTAACATCGATTGGAAGGAAGCCCTTGGCGCTACGATTAATAGCTTTTCTGTTCGTCTAGTTGTAGGCTTTATAATGTCTATATGTAATACTATGTAATCCAAATGTATAGCGGCGCATTCGATACACGTACACGACATGCAACAAATACACGTACTAACGAGACAATGTCAATAAATTAATTCTATTGTGCATTTTGTGCGTGATAAGAGCGCAGCATGTGAAATGTTAAATTAAAGTGTAGCATACTTTTGTGCGGGGCACTTTCAAGCCCTTAATACAATTTAAAACGTTGCATACTTTTGGGCTGCGCCATAAACTGTACAGGCCGCATTAACTTTCTCATTTATTTCGTTGCATACTTTTGTGCTGACACGAATTCACTCTCCCATTGCAAATGCATTGATTTAGTTTTTGGTTTTCATCCCTTTAGGTTCAAGATTTAATATGTATGCAAAAGAATTGGACCTTGATAACATAAATATTCCGAACCTACGCCGATGATCTGGAACTGAATCTACTGCATTTTACCTGGACGTAGAAAAACGACAATCTAACACATTCGACACAATTATCTATTGCATATTCTTTTCCTTCTGCCAATCCTCAGGCAGCGCGAATTGATTAATAAATTCGCCGCGATATTTTCGCAGGAAATGCAGAAAATTATCTTCAAGCAGCGCCTTGCAAGCCGCAAAGAAATTCGCATCGCCCGTTTCCATGTCCATGGCGCGGACTTTAACATGATGCATCAGCGATTTTAGCAACTCGTGATTTTGGGATTGCATCTCATCGAATCGATCGTGCATAATGTACTCGGTCCACGGTTCCTCGAAGAAACGAAGAAAGTTATCGATTTTACCCTGTTTCCAACGGCTATGCACATTATTGAGCAGCGCCTGATGCTTGCCGCAAAAGTATTCGAGAAAGAAGAGGGGAACGCTTTGCTGCAAGAAGAGAAGAGAGAAGATCCATTAGGAAGATATTCTAAGATATTCCATATCCATGGCAGACCTACTTAACTTACTCTTAACGTCACACACGCTATCTCTTCGACTATCATTTTCGGGCTGAGACGCAGACGAAAGAAGGTTTCCGACTTGTAGGTGGTCATGAACTGGCCATACACATTGGGCAACTGATTAATCATATATCGCTTGGGTATTGTTACTTTGACGACTTCATAGCCCATGGGCAGCAGGGCGTGGAACAAGCAGGGCTTGCTGAAGTTTTTCTCATCGGTGACAGCCTCCTGGCCCAGGCCAAGTATGTCTATCAGCTGTAACGGGGACGAGATGGAGCGTGAGAGTGAGGGGAAAGAGTGCATAGAAAAGAGGAGTTTAATCGTTTTCATCTGGGTCACCTTTTGGGCTATTTCACGCTCGCTGGTATGAATGTACTGGTAGAAGACGTTCCACATTATGGCCACGTTCTTGCCAACCGCAAAGATGTGCGGATCATTTGTGGTGTAGGACTCGTTCACAAGGATCTTGTGGTTTTCCACACGGATGCGGCTATCCTGCAATACTGCAAGAAAGTACAAATAATGAAGATCAATGGATATAGCACGTGAAGGGGAGAACCCACTTTTCTCCATGGCCGCCGGCATATAGTTCTCATCGAAATTGATGAATAGACTGCAGGGAAGGAAGAGACTCTCCCTGCTGGGCATTTTTAACAAATAGACTCCTTCAATGTAGTTGACCCCTTCAAAGAACTTGAAGTGCACAAAATTGGCCGGCTCGATGACTTTAAGACCGAGGTCTCTCACAATATCCATGAGTATATCGATCAGATTCTTGTCATCCGTCGGATTGTTTATATACTCCGGTTCCATCACTCTCAGCGGCTGCACATACGTTATGTTAGCCGGATCGCAATTGTGCTCCACCAGAAAATCAATGCACTCGAAGACGGCCAAATTGTTTCCATATATGATAATTGATTTGGTGCCCACCTTGCACTTGTTGAACTCCACCAGCTTGTGGTAGAGCTCAATCTTGTCCAACCGGCAGTTGACCTGGGCATAGTTGTATGGCAGCTCATGGTTGAAAACGGGCATATCGGGTTTAGGTCCGTATTTGGTTTCGCACAGCAGCAGCAGCTTGTCGTAGTAGATTTTGCAGTTATTGTCCAGGACCAGATTCTTTGCGGTGCTGCAACACGGAGCGTATACGTGACGTGAGTTGTAAATTGTGAGAGGGACACGGCTATTGGCAATCGTTACCGATCGATGCGCAGTACTTGGGCTGACACAAAGTTGATCCAGTTGCGCATATCCAGACGCTTGGTGGTGTCCATGACAAAGGGACAACTGTTCACGGTATTCAGATAGCATTGATCCTTGTTGAAGCAGTACTCGCATTCGACATGCGGATCGTACTCGGCCTCGATCTCGCCATGATTGACTATCACCGTAATGTCCACCACCGGCAGGCAGTTGTTCATGTTCACATATTTGTAGCTAAGGGGGTGGAGGGAGGCAGGATAGTTTGCGATTGGATATCTAAATGGATTGGCCTACTCTGTGGTATTCCAGCCGAAGAGCATGAGACGCAGAAAGGCCTTGCAGATGTCCGAGAAGCCGACGATCACAATGGGACTACTATTGCCAAAGCACTTGGTGGGAAAGAGATTGTGCCGAAAGAGATAGAACTCATCGATCACACAGTTGATCTTCGACAGTCTCACCAGACTGGACGATCGCCTGTAGCAGCTCTCGGAGTACGCATCGATGAACCAGTTGCGGCGCATCCGGCGCGGCTCCACGGGCATCATCTTTTGGGCCAGATCGTTGGTCTGATCCTCGGCGGATATTTCCTGTATGTAGAAGATCTCGCGATAGCGTGATCTTAAGGCCACGGTGCGCAACACCTCATCGGACCACATGTGAAAGTACGGATGGAGTCGCAGCATCACCAGCTCGCCGCGCTCAAAGAGCCTGTTGCCGTCGTCGAAGGGCAGCATGAATTGCTTGTAGACCGAACTGTAGTCCGAGAAGGGGCTGCAAAGACGACTCGTTAGGATTGATCGGGCCACAGCCACGCCCACTTACCGTAAGATGGCAAAGCCGACGGGCGTGGTGAGCTCCTTGGTCATTTGGCCGCAACGTATGATCCAGAAGCTGAACTCGGAAAAGTGATTGATGAGCACATCCGCCATGATCTCGCGGACAAGCTTCACCTGCGTCCGGATCGCCTGCTTGCTCACATTCGACTTGTTGATGTTCTTGAGCAATCTGTGCACATCCGCAATGTCGCCCTTGGCGAAGCGATAGATGCTCAGCTCCGTGTTGATGGAGCAGCGATGCGCCACGAACACTTCGTCCGCGATCTCGCAGGTGGGACGATGCTGAACACGCTGCAAGAGGAATCAGGAATGGGTATGAGAGTTTTCGCTCTTTCGACATGGTCGAGGCTCCGTTCGTCTCACTCACAATGAAGAACTTGAGCAGGGCCAGCAAGTTGACGGAGTAAGTGGAGCCGGGTGGTACGGGCACCACGCAGTAATCCCGCTCCGTATACGTGCTGAACATGGCGCACAGATAGTAATAGCTGTACTCCAAACGCAGGCTCGGATGCAGTATAAAGGTCTTTACGATGAACGCCCTGGACGCACGGTTCAGCGAGTACGATTCACGCGTCGAGCTCTTCCGACCGCCCGCCGGTAGATCGAACGGTATGGTCAGGGTCTGCGGCACCTTGTTCAGGTAGTTACTCCTATTGTGCAGCTCTGCGAGTGGACGACCTGAGTGAGAGCTGGACGGACGGATGGATCCATGTATTGCCACTTACCATCGGTTATATATTTGAACTTGCTGTAGAGATCGATCGGCACCAAGATCTCCTCGTGATTCTCATCATCCTCGTAGTTGCTGCGAGTGTGACTTGGCAAGGACACCACCACGGAGGCCAAGTCCAAGTGGTGCGGTTTCAGATTCAAGTATTGCCGCTGCTCGGCGGCACTGCAATACAGCTGGGCTTAAGAGGACGGCATTTGGGGACGAAGGATTGAGCTTACAAGACTTCCAGGCGCACGCTGCCATGCGGCAAGTCGGGCGTGCAAGTGACTAGGTTGCCCAGGCTCTCCAGGTCAAAGTTCCGCGCCAGACTCTCAATGTCCACCTTCTCCGAGAGCCACATCATGCCCGTGCTGCCGATCGCCGCAGCGCCGCTATCCTACATGAGCAAGGGAAGGGAGTGTTGAATTGTGCCGATGTTGGAGTGGTGATGTGGAGTTACCTCCGTGACGATGATCTTGTCCATGTCCATGGTGCCGCCCTGAGCGCCCAGCAGTGTCTCGGCTATGAAGTAATCGCCGTGCTTTGAGCGCATTTGCGGATCCTCCACATCGATCATTTCGATCACGTCGTCGTTGTCCTCGGGCCTGCGCAGTACATATCGATTGTCGGAACAGTTATCGATTATAAACAGAGCCATGCACGCTACTCACAGAGCCTTGCGAAAGGAGATCACCGGCATAAAAGAGGTTCGAGCTATGATTATAACCGTGGGCAGATACCGGCCCGACTTCAGGTCGAACGCACTGGGTAAATAGATCTTGCCCAGCGGTTCCAGCTCGTCGTACTGCTCCTTATGGAACGGTTTGGGTGGCCGGGCGACAATCAGATACGCGATCTTATGCTCGCGATAGAAGAGCTCCCGTACGATTATCTCCAGCATGTCTTCGTCGTTCGACAAATATATGCAGAAGTTGAAGAACATCGTGTTCATCAGCGTCACCGGAACGTCTATGCTGCGATCCCGGAAATTTCGTTAGGTGGTTGCGCATAATTGGACAGGACTGCGGCCGTAGCTTACCAGAAGCGACACTTCAGCCATTGCAGCCAGCAGTCGTTGGACAGCACGGGTATATTGGGATATATACAGAATTCGGCGTAGGCCAGCAGCACATCCTGTTCGTTTTTCTTGTAGACGACAAGGCGATGCGTTTGGTAATCGCAGAAGAGCTGGCTCATGGGCACATGCCGCTTCTCCCCGAAGAATTTTGCCTTGCTGGTGATGAAAAGCTTCCCGATGAGGCTGATATCGGAATTGCTGGCCGTGCGTATCATATATTCGTTTGTCGCGGTCTCCATTTCTCAACTCTCAAAGGAATATATTTATATGTAAGTCTGTTTCTGTCTGGTTCGAATTGCTGAAATTTTCCTGTAACTACTAAGTTTTCCTTTGGCTTGTTGTTTTGGGAATAGAATTTGGAACTGTTTTTTTTTTTTTTTTACATGTTACGAGTATTCATTAGAGTTGGGGCGACTCGATGTGTAGTAGTCCTCGGGCAGGGCGATCTCATGATAGAAGTCCTCCCGGCGGGCTCGCAGAAAGTCAAACAGCGAATGCTCCAGTACATGCCGATTCAGGTCCTGCAGATTGTGCGAGTCATTGTGCTAAAGGAGATCGATACATTAGCGAGTTTATCGTTATCGATGACACCATGAGCTGAGATGAGATCATTTACTATACGCATGCTCTGGATCATCGGCATGAGCAGTTTATAGTGCTTGGCCTGCTGATCCTCAAAGTCCGGATGCATCAGCAGCTCCGTCCAGGGCTGCTGCAGGAACTCCAAAAGGCATACAATACTTCCGGCCGAATAGCGCGCCTTCAGGCTGTTTAGCAGCGTCTCGTGCTTGCCGCAGAAGTACTCAAGGAAGTCCAGCGAGTTGCTCTGCAAGGGCGAAGAAATTATCCCATCTCCCGCTCCCGCTCCCGCTCCCGCTCCCTCCCTCTCTCTCTCTCCCGCCGACTTACCGCTTTGGTGACCACGACGATCTCATCCACGAACATCTTGGGGGTCAGTCCGATGCGGCAGAAGGTATCGCCCCAATAGGTGCTCATGCTGCACTTGTCCATGCCGGCAATGTAGGTGTCCAGGTAGCGGCGCGGCATGGTCACCTTGGTCAGGAAGAACTTCAGCGGCATCTGGGCCTTGAAGAAGGTGCAGCGCGCGTATTTGTACTCGAAGGGGGTGTCGTAGGTGCGCAGCTCCAGTATCTCCATAAGCTGGGCTCAGATCAGGCTCAAATCAGCTGCATGCATGGTGTGTGTGTGTGTGAGTGTATGTGGGGGGGCTCACCTTTTGGGATACCTCCATCTCGTTCGTGTACTGATACTGATAGTTGACACTGTTTTTGAGTTCGATAAACGTGCCGGCCGCATAGATGTCCTGATCGTTTGTCTGGAAATTCTCCCTGACGCAAATCCTCTTGTCGACCATCTCGATGCCGGAGTTGTTTAGCCCTAAGAACAAACAGGATTCAGACGGATCCCGCTGGTTGACTGGCCGACTCGACTTACACTTCTCGGTGTCCGAGTCCATGTAGCCGTTCTGGAAGGAGATGAATAGATCGCAGTCCATGAAAAACTCCTCCTCGGTCTTCGGATTGATGAAGGCAACTTCAATGATGAAATTGGCACTGCTATGCGTGTTCCAGTGCGAGAAGTCGAGGTTCTTGTACGTATCCACACTCAGATCATCCATCATATCCTCGAGCACGAAGAAAACATTCTGATCGACAAACGGATTGTTCAGCTTCTGCTCCTTCTCGGTGCCGATTAGGATGCGCGGCTGCACCACCATAATGTGATGCGGCTGCACGCCATGACTCAACAGGAATCCAATGCACTCGTACATGCGCAGATCGCAGCCGTAGACCAGGATGACGTAGTCGCTCCTATCCTCTTCCTGCAGAACGCTCAGCTTATAGAACAGCAGGAACTTGTCCAGCCGGCTGTTGATCTCAACGAAATTGGTGGGCAGCTGCGGAACGTTGGCCAAGCTCGCCGGCAGGTTCAGATTGAAGTCGACGTAGTTCATCAGCAGCAGCGTGTCGTAGTGTACCTCGCAGGTCTGGTTGATCTTCACGTACTTCTTCTCCCTGCCAAGGGGCAATCGTGAGCGACTCTCTCTTTCCTTCCCCAGCTCTTGATGATTGGCTCACCTGTTGATATAGTCCACCTTGCCGGCCACAA
Organism: Drosophila pachea; assembly: GCA_020883565.1. Taxonomy (NCBI): domain Eukaryota; kingdom Metazoa; phylum Arthropoda; class Insecta; order Diptera; family Drosophilidae; genus Drosophila; species Drosophila pachea. The sequence goes on from JABVZX010000001.1 coordinate 7,339,777, forward strand.
AGTGTATCCAGAGGCGCAGGTCCATCCGGTGTGTAATGTCGCGGACATAGCAGCAGGAGTTGCGCTGGTGCAGGTAGCACAGCTGCCAGTCGACGCAGTACGGGCAATGGAATATAAAGTCGTAGTCCGCCTCCACCAGGCCGGGCGCGGCTATAACCGTTACCCGGAGGCGTGGCAGGCAATTGAAGGTTTCAGAGTTGACGTGGCTGTGGCGTGGCGATAGCGTGAATATAATGGAATCAAAGACGAATCACAATTCGTTTCACCCACTCCTTGCTGTTCCACCGGAATACCAGCTGGCGGAGGAAGGCCTTCGCCAGGGCCGTGAATCCGATGATGACTATGCTGTTGCTCGTGCCAAACCAGCGGGTCGGATTGAGCTTGTGCCGGAACACCACCAGCGCGTCTTCGACATAGTTGATATTCGGCATCAGCATGCCGATAGGGGAGTACTCGCATTCGCATTGCGGCTCCTCCTTGGGCATGTAGATGATCTTCTTCCGCGGGATGGGCTCCAGCTGCATCATCATTGTCTTCAGATCGTTCGTCAAGTGGAATCTCTGGAATCACAATATACACATATATATATGTATAGGTATATAGATACATAGCTTACGTTATGCGCGTGGATGAAGTAGAAGTCGAAGTAGTTGGTCTTGGCCGCCAGGTTACGTATCATTAGGTCGACGCTGTTGTGGAAGAGCGGATGCAGACGTAGAGAGATTATCTCGGCCCGCTCGTTATCCAGATGCTGGTCGTTGTTGGGCAGATGGTAGTGATAGCTCAGCTTATGGCGATCCAGAAACTTCCGGAGCACCACGTAGCCAATGATCGTGTTCTGATTGGCAGGCTTGGACGAGTTGCCGCAGCGTATGGTGAAGAAGTCATATTTGCTGACCGCATTGGACAGAACATCCTTGATGAGCTCATTGATCAGATGCACCTCGTTCTCGATGTGCTCGTTCACATTGAGCTTGGTGTGGAACGAAAACGACTGGTCCGAGCCGTTGGACGTGCTGGATTCATTGCCGTCCTTGAGCATGTTCAGCACCGCGTCCGCATCCCCGTTTTGCAGCCGATGCAGGCTGCCCGCCGGCAGTAGGGGAGGAGAGAAGCTAATGAAGCAGCCATTGCCTTAAACACGAAAACCTTACCTGATCTCGCCGAAGATCGTGCTGCGGTGTGTTATATAGAGATCATCCAGATTCGTCGCATCACTCGGCCGCTGTGCCACAGGCTGCAAGGCGTCCAGGATCAGGATATAAATATAGAATCCCATGGCTTTACATTATTAATCGCAACTTGCCATAAAGTACTTCAGGGCCTCGACTTGGCTGCGCAGCGTGTTAACGCTCTTGGGCATCCTCATGATGCAGTAATCCCGCTCCGGAAATGCCGTGTACATCGCGTTCAGGCAGCTGAAGAGACGCGGCAGCGGAAAATTATCGTTCACCGAGATGAACTTCAGCTCAAACACATTCGAGGCGCTCTGGACCCAATCCTCTGAGGAGCTGCTGCCGCGCGTATTGTAGAACAATTCCACCAACTTGCGCTGCTTGTTGAAATAGTGCGAGATCTTGGTGAGACCTACAATGGTTTAGGCTAGTAGTACAGCTTCGGCCAGACGGCTATATGGCTATATACGGCGGCTATCTACGGCCGTCTCACTCACTCTCGACTATGTAGCGGAATTTGAAGTAGACATCCTCGCGGGTGTAGAACTTGAAATTGCTGTTCACGAGGTTGCCACTGACCGAGTTGGAGGCCGTCTGGTTGATGCTGACCGCGCTAGATTGGGAGGGGGAGTAGAGAATGAAAGAGGAGAGAGAGAGAGAAGATAGAAGACTGAAGAAGAGGGCAGTGGAAAGAGGGAAGAGAGAAGAGAGAAGTGGGAAGATGGCAGATTAAACAGGAAGAAAAGGAAAGAGGTAAGATGGAAGTGGGTTGCATGAAGAGGGGAGAGGGAAGAGGGAAGATGGAAGATAGAAGAAGAGCAGTAGATGGAGGAAAGAGGAAAAAGGGAAAAGGATAGAGGCAAGAGGCAAGAAAAAAGACGAAGAAAAGGGAGCAGGGAACAGGAATGATGAACGAAGAATGGCTCATCATACCCGTTCTAGCCATCATACAGGGTATCTGGCATTCGTACCACCCACCTGTCAGAGCAGTCGTTACACTGCACGCCTCCTACGATGATAGATGAGCTCAGCTCGTCCACGGCGCTCGCTGTGAATATGTGATCCTCCGGTTTGCGCTCCAAGGACCTGCGCGAAGGGTTCGTTAGCTATCTCTCTCTCACTCTCTCTCTCTCTCTCTCTCTCGCTCGCTGGCTAGCACTGTCTCTTGGAGCGGGGACTCACATAACCTGGATGGTCTCGCAGGCGATTGGCTGGTGGGGCGAGTACTTGATCAGATTGCCGAACATCTCCATTTCGAAATTGGTCACATAGAAGAGGACATCGACGTTGGCGTTCAGCCACATGAAGCCGGCCGTATTGTTGTCGGGATTGGCTTCCTCCAGCTCGACGACAATGAACACATTATCCTTGGCTTGCGAATCGGTGCGCAACAGCTCCTCGGCAATATAGAAGTCGCCCAGCTCGGCGCGCATTTCGGGCAGCTCACGCGAATGGATCTCCACGATGTCGTCGTTATCCTCGGCTCTGCGACAGAGCCGAATCAGAGCCAAAGCTGCTTGGAACGTGTGCGGACTTACAGGGCCTTGCGGTACGATATGACTGGCAGGATGCTGAACCGACTTGTTAGGTATATGGCCTGGGTATTCGGATTGGACGCCATGCTAAAGTCGCGCGGATAATACAATGTGGCATACGGGGCCAGATCATCGAAGCGCTCCGCAAAGTGCATATCACAGCTCATTATCGGTGGACGAACCGTTATCAAGTGCCACAGCCGATTGTCCCTATAAAAGACCTCACGCATCGCCTCAAGCAGGGTGGCCGGATACTTCCGCTGATAGATGCAGAAATTCAGGAACAGACTGTTCACCCAGGTCAGCGGCAGGGGGATGCTGTTGGTTCAGGCCACGAGAAAGTGAGAAAAAGGGAGAAAGAGCGAGGGGTGGATGGAAGGGGGAGGGGGGGGGGTGTGCTTAATTTACCAGTACTTGTCGCGCAGCCATTCCTGCCAAGTGTCGCTGGGCAGCGGCCCGATCACCGGATAGTTGCGGAACTCCGCGTACGCCACAATCGAGCCCCTCAGCTCGACGACCAGCCGATGGGTCTGGTACACCTTGAAGGCGTCGTTCATGTCAAACTTGTTCCGGATGTTGCCAATGCACTTGGTCGCCGGCTCGCAGACCAAGCCCGATAAGCTCCTCACATCCTGCCTGGTCGCGTTACGTACCTTGAAAGTGTCCGGCATATATTTGTGTGCCCGTGTGCGTGTGAGTGTGCGTGTGCCTGTGAGTGTGCGTGTGCCTGTGAGTGTGCGTGTGCGTGTATGTGTGAAATTAGATTTCGAAAGTAAATATTTTTTTTTTTTTTTTTTTTTAATTTTTGTTGTTTCGTGTGCTGGCAACCCTTAAATCTAACTTGTTTTCCTTTTTGAATAGTAAAGCAAATGCTTAGCCTAATGCTCCTCGGGCAGCGGGATGCCGTCGATCTGGTAGCACTTGGCCCTGGCGTCGCTGCACTGCTGCTTGGTGTTGGCCTTGGCGCTGCCCTCCCAGCGGAAGTAGGGGCATTCGTGCTTCTCGTGATACTCGGACATGCACAGGTAGACCATCAGCAGGAATGGCCGGCAGGCGCTTCTCAGCATCGCCTTGGCGCCCGGGCTGGCCTTCACCAAGTTGTACAGATTGAGAGCTGCCGAATGGCGCCAATGATTAGTCGAGTGTGGGGGGGGAGACGGGGGAACATGGGCTCACCATCCTTGCGGCAGTAGTCGAACGATTTGATGTGATAGGCCTGCTCCTTGGGACGACCCGCGTAGAGGGTCTGCGCGTCCAGCCGGACCATCTTCATGTTGATCGTGTCGCTCTTGCCCACGTACTTGCGCTGCTTGTATATGCACTCGACGAAGCACTTGGAAAGAGAGTGTCCGATTAGGTCTCTCTCTGTCTAGCCGTCCCTCTCTGCATACCAACCGATAGAAACTTGAGGGTCTTGCCCATGTCCGCGTCGCCATCGGCTGGCAGTCTGTCCGAGTGTATGGAGAAGCACTTCATCAGCGTCTCATCGTCGCCCAGGTACGTCTGCGAGCAGCAGTCGTTGCGCTGCCATCAGAGTGGAATCGTAGCTATATATATATATATATGTGTGTATATGTATGGATACGTCTCGGGGCTCACCTTCTTGCCGCACTTCTCCTCGTTGAGATCGGCCAGCGCGTCGTCGGGTGGCAGGGCTGCCTCGTGGGAGTCCTGTGACTCCTGGGAGTCCTCTGCTCCGGCCAGGCCAACCAGCAGCAGCGCCACTATTACAGGGTATCTCAGGCTGCTCATGCCGCTTAACGAATGAGCTGGAGCGGCGCCTCGCGCTCTGCTTTATAACATGGCCTGGCCTGAATCGAGCGTAATTAAATTAGAATTAAATTATGATTAAGTCGCCTAATTACTTGTAACGCCCATGTGATCCCGCTCCCATTGTGTAATGGCTCGCGACACGAGCGAACCATTTGGTCTATGTCGCATTAGGGGTGTTCCGATGTAACGGGAATACCGCTATAACAGATCTATATAAAGCGTTCGAATGGAGAACAAAGCGAACCCAAGCCGCAAAATGCATCTGGGAACAGCTGTAGCACTCGTCCTTCTTCTAGTCTGGGTAAGTTGTGTTGCCCCGGCCTGATCTCAGCTGATCCCCTGGATTGTCCATAGAATGCCCGAGGCTCCGAAGTCGACTGTGACACTGTGGATGTTGTGAACGAAGATCATGTCCATTACTGCTGCAAGCATCCCGACATCCACAAGGAGATGATTGCCGAATGTGCCAAGGAGACCGGCTTCAAGCTGCCCAATCCGAAGGAGAAATCCCTGGTGGATTTGACTGCCGGCCGGGCCATATCGGGCACGTGCTTCGCCAAGTGCGTCTTCGACAAGCTGAAAATCATGAAGGACGACAATCTGGACATGGAGGCCGTCAGGAAGTACTTCACGGAGCAGTTCACCCACGATCCGGAGTACGCCAAGGAGATGATCAATGCCTTCGATCACTGTCATGGCAAAAGTGAGTGCCTCTCCCTCTCCCTCTCTCACACTCTCTCTCACACTCTCACTCTCACTCTCACTCTCTCCCATTGGTGCGCAGCTGAGGAGAACACGGCCAAGTTCATGTCGAATCACGTGTTCGTCCAGATGTCCCAGCACTTCTGTGCGCCCAAATCGAGTGTGATCCTGGCCTGCGTCATCCGGCAATTCTTCCACAACTGCCCGGTCGAGCGCTGGTCCCGGACCGAGGAATGCGAGAAGCTGCTGCTACTCAGCCGCAAGTGCCGCGACTCCTTGGCCACTTTGTGAACCAGCTGAATGAATATAAATGAATATATATGTGAATATGTGTGAATATGTGTGAATATATGTGAATGCAATCAGACTATTTCCTTTGCCTTCGCCTTATGCTATGCGCTAGGCCATTGCTCCCTCCTGTGAGCTGCCCCCTTCCCCCTCTCCAAAACTCTTTTGCATATACTCCATTTATTTCATAAAGCTTCCACATAAGCCTACATCGTGGTCAGCACATCCTTGCACTTCTTGGAGAAGGCGAGCGTCTCCTGGCACTCGGTACTGTTGGACCAACGGCTCCTCGGGCAGTTGTGGAAGAACGTCTGTATCACACACGATAGGATAATGCTCGGTAGCGGCTGGCAGTACTTGGCCGTGCTGAAGGCCCGCACAAAGGGCAGGGACAGGAATACGGAAGTCGCCTCCTCAGCTGCAAGAAAGCCGTGGAGATTCAACCGAAATCGTATCAAAGATCAACTGAGGCTCACATTTCGAGTGGCACTGCTCGAAGGCGGATAGCATCTCGGTCTCGTACTCGGGATCCTCCTTGTGGTAGGTCCTGTAATGACTGCGCACCGCCAGCATGTCCAGAGTGTCGTTCACAATGAACTTGTAGTGATCGAAGACGCACTTGGCCCAACAGTTGCCGGTCATGACCGCGTCCACTGTGTTGTCCTCCATCGCCTCCTCCGTTTTGGAGGGCAGCTTGAAATTGGTCTGCTGGGCGCACAGATCGCTCACGTCGTTGTGTCCGTCCGGGTGCTTGCAGCAGTAATGGATGTGATCCTCGTGAATGCGCTCCACATGGCGGCAATGCACTCGTATCCCCGCCGCTGGGCGCTCCTGTGGGCTCCTGGGCGTGTGGGCGTGACCAGGTAAATGAATAAGCGCGAGCGCAAGAGAGAGAGACAGAGAGAGAGAGGAGCTGCGACCGTGACACTTACCAGACTGATTGAGGCGCAAACAAAGAGCAGCAGCCAGCGCATCATTGTCAACTCGCTGCCCCGCCCGGACCCGGGCCACTTTTATAGAGCCAGCTCTTCCGACCCGAATCAATTGTGCGGCTTTAATGGGCTTTGAAATGTACGAAACGTTAACGTTCATTAAATGCGCGCATTACGCCGTCAGCGGGCCCTTGGCAACCGGTGAGCGCGGGGCGGGGGCGGCGGCGTCGGCGTCGGCGAGGTCGTCATGGTAGCTGTGTTTTTTTTTCGCTGTTGTGGATTCGCTAGTCGAGCGTAATTAGTCGGACTAGCTGGCTGGCCTTTTGAAATTTGATAAGCCGCTGCCGTTAAAGAGCAATTAATCGAAACACTTGAAGATGGGCAAAAAGGGTAAAGGCAAGGGCAATAAGCTGGCCAAGATGTCGGAGGAGGAGCGCGCCCGCTACCTGCAGATGCGCGCCGACATGGAGGAGGAGACGCGGCGCCGCAAAATGCAGCTGATTGCGCTCTACATGAAGGTAACGACGCCCAGATACCCTAGCAATTGCGACTCTCACTCTCTCTCTCTCTCTCCCTGTCTCTCTCTCTCTCTCAGAACAAACTGAAGCGGGAGGACGCGTTCTGCCGACTGAACATGGCCAAGATCAATCAGGAATGGCGCTCGATTTTGCGCCAGGTGAAGATCCAGGATTTGCGGCGTGAAATCATGGACGTCGCCCAGTTCTCGGAAGGCGCCCTCAAGCGCAAGGATCAGGTCATACAGCGCCTGCTGGGCGATATCGTCTCCACCGAGGACATGTACGCCAATCTGCAGCAATCTCACATGGAGAACATCGACCAGATCATCGGTGAGCTTGAGCTTTAATACGGGCGCTGGGTGAATATATCTAATTGCTATAAACTATTTCTAGAGATTCATCGCAGTCGCATCGAGTTCTTTCGGCGCATCTACGAGGACGACAAGGAGGCGGTGCTGCGTGAATGGAAGCTGGACACGTCCATCTACAAGGAGCTGCAGTCGGAGAAGCAGCAGCAGCTCGAGTGCGTTTTCTATCAGCTAGAGGAGACCGCCGATCGGACGGTCAACGACAATCACGAACGGTATCTGGATCGGGTCGAGGACCTGAAGAGCGGCGTGAGTATCTGCTCCGCTTAGTTGAACAGGACATTGCCGTAGTCCTCCCAGTCGTCGCACTGCGCCTTCGCGTACTCCGACATGCACTTGATTAGCTCGCCCGACTGGCTGCAC
>JABVZX010000001.1:7530005-7542402 GCA_020883565.1 Drosophila pachea
ATATAAAGAATAATGATAATATGATTAATTGTAACATTTATTGTATTTAGTGAATGGCATTTAACACTGTGCGGTTGCAGCTGTTAATTTTGTTTAGACTTATTTATATACAAAACAAACAAACACTTATTACTGTATTTATGTATGTGCATATGCTGATGCAAATTCTTTTGATGTATGTATGTATTGTATGATTGTGCATTTGGTTTTACGCAATGAATTTATGATTGTTATTTTATAGTATTTTTGTATATTATACAGCAGCTCTCTCCCCTCTCCCCTTTCTCTCTTACTCCTTCTCGAGTCCCTTCTCTCCCCCCCACCTGTAACGAAACTAGTTTGGTTTTGTTTTTTTCGGCAAACTTTTGTGCTCTTGCTCTTGCTCCATGCGAAATCCATTTATGTTTTATAGTTTTTAAGCCTTATTTATGTAAACACACACACAGACACACAGACAGCTACACAAATACACACGCAACACGCAACTTAAAGAAAATCCACACTTTAGTAAGGTTATTAGCTAAATACACAAATATCATTTAAACATTTGTAAAACCAGATTCAAAGATTCTCTCACAGCAAAGTAAATATCTCAGAAGAAAAGGACAAAACAAAAGAAAACATAAAAAAATATACAAAAAAGCAAATACACTTCTAAAAATTGACCAGTGCGTTAACTAGGCGAGAGCTGAAAGATACTTGTGTATCTGCGAGATACTTTTGTAGTCGAATGCCAGATGACGAGCAGTTTTCTAAACATCAATTCGCAACACTCCTTGAAAAACTACAACAACAAGAACAACAAAAACCACAGCAAGAACAACCACAACAGAAAACGAAAAAAAAACACTGTAATATTTATCGTATGTATTTTCCATTCAACTTGTAAAATTCTACCAAAATACGAAAAAAAAAAAACAAAAAAAAATATATATAATAATAATAATAAAGAAAAAACAACAAAATCATTTTCAAATAAAAACTATTTATTCAAAAACAAAACAAACCAAGCCAAACTCTTTATTCTCCACGAAAATTTCTCTTACAGCTGGCTAATCGAGCTGCTTGAAATTAGATAATACAAAATTTGAAATTGGATGCTGCTAATGCCCCAGGCAAAACACACACACACACACGTACACACACTTGCACACTCGAGACCAACAGAAAGAAAGAGTATTGAGGCGAGTCGGTGTGAACTCTGCTAAATTGACTAAACTCTATGTAATTATATGAAACGAACAAAATTAATGAATGAATCAAATATATTTCTAGAACATTTAATTCAATCGCAAATACTTGTAACTGATGTAACTTATAAATATGGAGAACTCAAGAAAAGCCCAAAAAAAAACTTATTCATTAAACTAATAAAAACACAAGGAAAATCTTGATATAAATATATATACATATATATATATATATAGTGAGAAGATGGAGCAGGGAGGAACTCCCAAAAGATATGCAGACATACATCAACACACATATGTACTATATTTTTCTCGTGAATAACTGTAACTAAGACCATAAAAATATAAATTAATTTACTTTATAAGCATTTCAGCTCGACAAACTACAATTTTCACTTTCCATAGTTCACACACACACTCAGAAATATATATGAATAAATCAAACTAAGTACGAAGTATATATACATATGCCATAACTAAGCAATTTTGCATATTTTCCATAAATAGAAAAAAAACTACAAATTTTTCATAAGGCTAATTCAAACTCAGATCATACAAAAAGAAAACTAAACATGTTTCATATTTTTCTAAAGAAACAGCTCAGACAAGTTTTTGCTCCGACAACACACACAGTCACACACACACACACACACATGGCAAACTAACTATTACTTTAATAGCAGCTAAAATATATAAGCAGAAAAACCAAAGAGAAAACTTTGATTTGCGCAAAATGCAAACTTATTATTAAAAAAAAAAAACGAATAAATATATATAATAAATTTTTAATAATATTGAACGAAATAAAACAACAAGACGAACAGAAAAAAAATAATCATGTTCAAGTTTGTATCGAGCTGGAGATCCGGCCAGAATGGTATATGGAACCAGAGTTTATAGGTAGACAAACTTTAGATGTTGTATCTGAATTTTTTAGCCCAATTCCGATTGCTTTTGTTGTAGTCCTCCCCCCCCCCCCCCCCACACACGCACACAGAGACGTACACACACGAAAAGTCATTTCTCTTCAAAAGGAAATCAAATCGAATCGGAAATGGAAAACCGAAAACATAATTTGCATTTCACGCAGTGTATATGTGAACCAAGCCCTCGAGCAGCAGTTTTTAAATGTGAAAGACGAGCAAAAAAAAAAAAAAATATATATATATATATAAACAAATTACTAAGGTGACAAGATCATGAATTTGAATCGTTGAATTACAAATTAAATATACAAAAATATAATACAACAAGAATTTCAAAATGATTGAAAAGTAAACCGTAAAGAAAATGTTTGTATGTAAAAGAAACTCAAAATGTTAGATCATCTAAAATTTAAATAAAAATTCAATTAAAAAACACACACAACTGTGAAAACCAATATATATTCTATTACAGATCTGTCGAAAATATATCCTTCAATCGTTGCTGAGCCTCCCCGTCCATCCTGGCCACGCCCAGCCGCTGCAGCTGCTGCGCATAATCCACGCCCGGCAGCTGCAGCTTCCCAACGAAGATCGTATGTGAGAGCGAAAATGCCACACTTGCCACATAGCTGGCATTTTGCTGCAGCAGGTTGTCGAGGGGTTGGATGTCGCAGTACTGCCAGGACTCCTCGCCATCGTATGGCACCAAGCCCGGCAGGCGTACATCCAACGCCAGGGGTTCGATTTGCTGCAGTTGCTGTGGGCAGAGCAGCAGCTCGCTTGGCTTTGCATGGCAGATAACTGTACTCGCGTCCAATTGCCTGACGCGCACAGCGGCGTTGCGATCGTCTGGCACAAAGGTCACACGCACACGCTCGTAACACTTCTCGCCCATTTGACGCACGCAGATTTTCTGCAGCACTGGCTCACTCACTGCCACTCGATGTTCGGGTGTGGCATAGTAGCTGCACAGCTCCTGCTGAAGATTCTCAAACTTCTCTTGAATGTGCAGCGTCTGCCAGAGAGTGGAACTGGATTCGGCAACTCCGCGTGCCAAGAGGCGTACCGCGAAGTGGGCGGGCGTGCAAATCTGCAAAGGCGAATGCCAAGACAATCCACCACGCTTCATTTTCGAATTCGACTCACCTTGAGCAGCTGAAAGCGCACGAGTCCCGCAGTCGGTACAGTCGCGCACTGCCTGCTGTCGCTGTGCGAGAGTCGGTGACGATATAGGCAGGTAGGCCTGCGGCAGTGACCATGCAGCAACAGCACAGGACAAATCACACACGAACATGCCACCAAGGTCGCCTCGCGAGTCGCCTGTAGCTGCGCATACGCGGCCGTCAACTGCTCAGCGATGGGCTGGCCATGTTGTTGCATGCATTCCAACAGCTGCGGCAGCATGGACTCGCTCTGCTTGTCCAGCAGCACAAGCGCCTGCAGCTGCGGCTGCCCCTGATGGCTCCTCAGTGCGTTGGGTATGAGCGCTTTGAGCACTTCGAAGCGCTTGCGAAACTGGCTCCAAGTGGCTGGCATGTTGAGTTGGATGAGCGAGTGCACGTTATCCACTTGCAACTCGGGCGCATGTGAGCGCAACAGCAACAGCTTGCCCGTCACCTGCAAGTGGACAAAAATCAGTAGTTAGCTTCGTTGACGCTTTGTATGCTGACCTGCCGTTGCCACAACTGCAGCTGTGCCATATCCCTGCGTCCGCTATGCAGCAGGTAGTCCTCCTTGGGCAACGCCCGCTGTAGTGCCTGGAAATCCGACTCGTTGGAGCAATAAACTAGGGTACGTCGTTTCTGGTGGGCCTGGTGCTGCAGAAAGTCTTTCAGCTGTTGCAGCTGCTGCGCGAAAGTGTCGCCCAGCTCCACTTGCAGTTGCAGACCGCCATAAAAGGCTGCCTCTAGAGGCTCATAAAAGAGCAACAATGGTTGCCTCGCATACTGCATCAGCTCCTCCATCTCGCCAGCCAGCCACATACGAGAGCGGACCACAAGCTGCGACCCACCGCACAGCTTCCACAGATTTGGCTTTACCGCCTGGAAACAGTTGCCGCCATAGGCCTGCAATTGCTGAAGCTCATCCAGGACCAGAGTTTTAAACTGGACATCTTTTAGCTGCTCTTTCCGCTGCTCCAGCAATTCGAACAGCTGCATAGTGGTCACTAGCCAGATGCCAGGTCCCATCCGAGTGCCCACCGTCAGCTGCTCAATCCCACAGATATCGTGCTGTCCATTTAGCTGCTCCTCAAACTTCACGCGCAACTGCTGCACACGCCGCCGCGTGGCCACCAGCACGAGGATGTGAGGAGTAATTGTTCCAACAAGCTGGCACAAAGGCTGCACATAATCATCGCACTGTTCATTGACTGCTCCGATAAGGATAATTGATTCGCCTGCTAGTATTTGTGTGGTCAGCGCAGCCTGCTTGGAACAGCAATCGGGCGACTCCTGCCGCTGTGTATGAATCAGGCTATAAGTATGGCTCTTCATCTGCAAAGCGGAAAGATCGTCAGCGCACTGCTCCGCCATCGGCTGTGTTGTGTGTGCGTGTGTATGTGTGGCTTTTATTATAGTATAAACATAGATATAAGTCTGATAAGGCTAAGGCTAAGGCTAAGTCTGTCGTACGCTTAATGCGGCTACTCTAGCAATTTCTTTTTGGACTTGGGCGTCGATATGGTGCGCAGGGATACGCGTCGTGGCGTCTTGGCATTGGGCGTGGTCGGCTTTGACGAGACACCCAGTGTCGTTCCGCCCGGAGTCGTTCCAGCAGTCGTTGTCGCTCTGTGAGCTGGCGTCACAGGCGAGGCTCCCCTTTTCCCTGGCGTTGTTGTTGCCTTTGTTGTGCTGGCCGGCTGTTGTGCCTTGGCCGGCGAGTCGCTTGCCTTGGCAGTAGTGTCTTCCTTGCCATCTGCTTCTTCTTGCGTATCCTCATAGACCAAACGCATATCTTCGGTATGCTCCACGGTCGCCTCGTTGATAACCAACTGCGTTTTTGCCTCAATTTTAGACTCGGTTTTTTTTATTGGCGACTTATCCTTGGGTAACGCACTGATACCTTCTATGGCCAACGGCCAAGCATCCATTGCCTCCTCGACAGCGACGGGAGCATTTACGACTATGGACGCGTCGATTAATACACGGGGAGTACGTCTCACGGCAATAGGCGTGGCACATTTGGCAGCCACCGATTTGGGTGTTTGACTGTTTCCGCTGCCCGGCGTGCGTGGCTGCCTTCGCACCTGAATGGGCGTCGCTGGCTTTGATTTCTTCTCCGGCGACTCGAACTTCTCATCCGAGCTGATGATCTCCTTGTCGAGCACCGCTTCAATAGGCTTGCTCAGCAAAACAGTCGGCAGCTTCGGCTTGCTCTGGAGGGGTTCGCCGTCATCGCTCGCTTTACGCTTGACAGCTATCGGCGTTGGCTTCGGATCAACAATTGCAGCGGGTACGGCAATTGGGATCTGGCGCGGTTCACGACGTATTGCAATGGGTGTGGGCTCTGCTGGTTTCCGTGGCGAACGTCGGATAGCAATAGGCATGGGTTTGACATCTTCTTTGGCCACCGCCTTAGGGCTGCTCTCAGAGGTAGCCGAGCTGCTGCTTTGCAATGACAAATCATTCTCCGCTTCCACGTCAGTCTCTGCACTCTCTTTGCACTCATTGGATGCGTCCTCGCTGGGCTTACACTTGATGTCATTGTTATTCTGTTTGGTTTTCTCCTGCAGTGGCCGACGTTTGACCGAGTCATCCAACGACGCTTTGCGAAACTTTTGTTTCTTGCTTTTCCGGTTACGCTGCGGCGCATTCTCCGATATCTTGGATACAGCGCCCAGCACTGCTTCCATATCTTCATAGCGCTCGCCCAGTTCGTTTTCGCTGAAGGTCAGTAAGGAGCAGAAACCATCGGTGCTGGACACTATTAACATATTGCCATCATTCGACCAGGTCAGATCGGTTAGTCGCGTGTAGTGTATATTCGAAACAATGGCAAACGGCACCGGCTGCTGTGTGTCGTAGAAGAATACCGAGTTCTTGGTAGCCACCGCATAGATCATGCGATATGGAAGCGTTATAATTGGAGGATTCTTTTCCGCGTTGTATGGTCGCAGACGGTACAGCACGGGCGAACAGCGCACAGCCACGGTGTACTCATTCGGAAAGGGCAACACAAAAGCTGGTTTACTCAAGTCATAACGACTATAGCCATAAGTTGTATGCGTTGGCTTCAATACGCCATCGTAATCTGTGACACCAGCCGGCGTGATCAGCAACTTGCCATCAGGCGTGAAACACAGACGCCGGAAGAAGGTTTGCAGCGTGCCATCATGGTATAAGCGTATATTGCGGCCATACAGATCGTGTCCTTCTTTTACAGGCAGCGTGGTCTTACAGACGCGTTGCAGCACTCGGCGCGTATTGACATCAAAGATACGTAATTGCCTACACAAGGAATACAAATTTATAATAAATCACATAATAAAATTGTTTATTACCAACCTATCTGTGCTCAGTGTGGCTATGTATTGATTGCACGGATCCCAAGCCACGCCTTGTACGTAACCCTTGTGATCGTCTAATATGGCCAGGGATTTTCCCTTGTGCACATCCCATAACATTGCCGTGTTGTCAACTGACCCGGTGACCAGAAACTGAGAATTGGGCGCCCAGCTTAAATCATAGATATCTTCTCGATGGCCTCTTAAAACTTTAAGCGTTAGCCACACTTCACGATCCTGTTCGGAGTTACCATCCGCATCAACAATGTTCACCACTTCGTGATCTGCTTTCTGTTTCCATATGAAGACAACACTTTCATCGTCACCTGATGCCAGAAGTCGACCATCGGGTGACCAGCGCACCGTGTTGACCGCACGCTGATGTCTCGCCAAATCCGCCGCCAACTCCAGCTCAACGCCCTCGCCTTCTTTACTTTGGTTTATGTACCAAATTAGAACATGAGCATCAGTGCCACCCGAGGCGAGGCGACATATTGTAGGAGCACTTAAACCCGCACCTTTCCATTGGATATCTACACTTAGTACCGGGTCTCGATTGTGCCAAGAAATTTCGGGTATTTTGCACTTCATACTTATTTATTTTAAGACTTACTCTACTATAACTTAATCTCGTAGAAAGATGAGTTCCCGCCCAAAACTCAGACAGTGATGTGCATAAATGAAAACAACCACTTGGTTGCACTACCGATTGGCCAATCGAAAGTCGATAATAAAAATGAAATACGACTCTGCGCAGATATTAACGATATATCGAGTTCGACTGCAGCCAACTTAATGATTTTCGAAGTCGAATAACTAATCAGCTGCTCAAAATGGTAAACAATTGCCGCGTTTTAATAAATTTGTGATAAAATGTTTCTTTTTACTTCAGTCAGTTACGCTGCATACCGATGTTGGTGATATAAAAATCGAGCTATTTTGTGAGGCGTGCCCCAAAGCCTGTGAGAATTTTCTAGCCCTATGTGCTAGTGACTATTATAGCGGCTGCTGCTTCATAAGGAACATTAAAGGCTTCATTGTGCAAACCGGCGATCCAACAAACACAGGCAAAAATGGACAATCTATTTGGGGAACAAAGTTCGATGATGAATTCAAAGAAACCTTAAAGGTATGCGATAACCCACAATGTTACACTACAAACAACTATAGGTCCTTAATTTCAGCACACGGATCGAGGAATGGTCTCTATGGCCAACAATGGCCCAAACGCAAACGCTAGCCAGTTTTTTATCACATATGCTGCTCAGCCAAATTTGGATTTAAAATACACTCTTTTTGGTCGTGTCATTGATGGCTTTGATGCACTTGACGAACTGGAAAAGCTGCCCGTTAATCCAAAAAACTATCGTCCACATGTAGACAAGAAAATCAATGGAGTAACGATCCATGCTAATCCCCTGGCAGCGTAGTGAACCCGAATCTGCGCTTGGATTACGCCAAACTAATATATATATAAATATATATATATATTTTTTTTGTTTAAACTAGCATTAAGTTACAATGATATTTACGTCTCATTAATTTACAAACTAATTGAGAAACAGCAAATTGTGCAAAAGCTGTTAACACTCAAACTTATACATCAGCCATGTTGTCAAAAATATTGTTCAGTTATTTATGTACGATTGCTTGCATTGCTTATTTCGCATAAATTTCGATGTAAAAAAAAAGAACGGTTTCAGAAAACTTTTGCACTTAGATTGAAAACTTACAATGGACAATATGTTTTGATGAATGTGTAAAACAAATAACTAGAAAAGTAAAAACAAATGCTAACAAGAATCTCGCAAGAGTTTCACTACAAATAGGACTAAGCATTATTTAGAGACGCCATTAGTGATGGCCTTGGCAGGCTTTGGATGATCCTTCATATGCTGCTCAAACATGCTGCGAATGTCGGCCAAGGCCTGGCAAATGTTTTTAGCGAATCGGTGTACATCCTGCAATAAAATGATGTTCAAATCTTAGAGATATTTATCTATAATACTTCTGCATTTGCTACTCACCGTTTGTGGGCACGTGTTCTTCGCTGAGATATGGAAGAAGATTAGATTTTCACCCGCTATAATATAGGAGACACCATAACCATCATCGGCTACCGGTCCAAAGCCACCACCGGCGCTAATACAATTTGGATGCTTCTTTAAATCCATTTTGGGCGTTTGGCCATGCGGCGTTTGACTAGTGGATAGGCGCCATGGCTCGCTGAGCACCTCGTTAAGGAAGGGCGAGTCTACTTCCAGGTACTTTGAGACAACATACAGGCAGAACAGATGACGATCAATGCCACGCCCGCACATGGCATCCTGATAGCCCAACTGATGTCGATCGCAGGCAATCTTTAGCAGTTCCACCCGCTCATCGTTCTATAATTGATAATAAGCACAATTATAAACGACTTCACAGATTGAGAAAAGTAGGGAATCGTTGATGTACCGTTGTATTAGGATTTTCCATGGCCTTCACCCAAGCGGAAGACTCTATGGTACAAGGGCGCACTGTTTCAGTGCGACCCTCGCGGAACAGTCGCGTCATGGACGCTTCATAGGTCAGCGAGAAGCGACCCGCATCGCGGTAGTAGGCCAACTGCAGAGCCATTTGGATGTAAGCATCCGGTGAGAGGCGGCACTTCTTCATGAAGCCCTTGCCGTACTCCTGGTGCACCAATATGCGCAGATCCAGCTCATTAATCAGCTTCGTGGTTGACATGGTGGCCTCCTCAATCTGTGGCAGGCACGGCTTCAAGTCCCAGTTCAATCGTGTGGGCGTTGGAGGCGTAAACTCTGGTGTGCCCTTCGTGTTGCCAGTCTCATCATATCTATTTAAGGAATGGTGCCATTAGTTGGATTCCATGTAGGCCATGTTTGTTATATGTCAGATGTAAAAGTAAATTTTGTTAGTCCAAATGTGATTTAAAAAGTTAATCAAGCTTTGAATAAGTGTTAGTTGAAGTTAATTTAATGCTTGACACAAAGTAACTCGGGGGAGTGTCTTTAAATCCATTATCAGTTACTTCAAGCCTTGATTAATAGGGTTAAATATGCTCGTTTGTTGGAGTTTTAGTTTTACCCTTCAATATCATCACCAAATATATATTCCCATAGATGTCCCATAACCGGTGCGTCTGCCCTACAATAGAATTCGATAAATACAGTTGATTAAGCCACAACCAAGGTTAATTTAAATACGATCTAGTAATTGTACAATAAATGTATATATCTAAGTATATATATATATAGCAATGTACAGAGTACTGCCGCCAACTAACACCTCAGCTAATGCTGAATACTATATTTAAAGTCGGATCATTTACCCGTCGCTTTCAATATCATCAATGATCAGATTCTCCCACATGTGTGAGGCGATAGCTGCATCGGACCTTTTGGCACAATATTTATGAATTGATAATTAAAGAATTAATGTAGATTTATATTCGGAATGCCGAAGATTAAATATCCTATAAAAGATCATCATACTTAGAGTATCTTCTTAATGGTCATATATATTCCCTCCCAGAGGATCGGACAAACGTAAAGGGAATTTTCTTCAGCGCTCTAATCGTACCGCCAACACCTACCAAGTATGTTCAGCATTGAAGCCGACGCGTCCATTGTTGCCCACGCAGACGGTGAAGCACTTGTCGAACCAACGGTTGTAGCCATTGCCATGGAGCAGCTTCTTGCCAAATGAGTCGAGCAGCTCGGGACGCTGCAGATCGAACTCGAAGGGCTCATCGTCCAGGGAGAGCACAAACGCAGCCGACTCGATGGTGCGCAGCGAGACTTGATTGATGCCTCGCGAGAAGTACGTGTTACGTGTCTCGGCCCACTTGGAACGGTTCCAGGCGGTCAACGCTGCCAAATGTTCCTCACCTTCCAATGGCGTAGCCTTGGACTCGAGTATTTCTTTTATTTGACTGCAGAGGAAATCAAATCAAATCAAATGATATTTGACAAATTGGTTGGCTCCCTCCACTTACACCTGCAGTTCGCATGGGCGCAAAATGCGTCCCCTGTAGTAGATGAGCATCTTGTAGTAGCAGCCCTTGTGCAGCACAACAATATGATTGGAGTCGCGGTAATGAACGATGCGATCTGTTTCGAGGCCGGGCACACGGACCGTGTTGAAGGTGCGCTCATATTGCCACGAGCAAAGCGGAATCATGCCCTGCACCATAATGGGCTGTAATTCCTGATGCTCGATCAGGCGCCGGAAGTTGAGCAGCAGCGAGATTACGTTGGCAGCACGGGCCGACTGACTGTTGGTGAGATTCATGAAGATGGCATCGGTGCCATAGAAGTTGCTGTTCACACAGAGGGGGCTGCGACCGCGCAGATACACATATTCCTCCCACCAATCGGATACATAGTTGGTGGACGTCCAGCTTTTTAAAATTAGATATCGCTGCAACTTCTTGCCGATAGTCTGCTCGAACTCCTTGGCCAATCCTTGCATGCGCTCATAGTTCTCGTCATCCAACAGCGGTCGCACGGAGCGCAGATAACGTGTCATCGTATCGTGCACTGACGGAAGCGGTAGGCGTGGCAGCGAGCCCTGAAAACTATACAGGCCCGGCTTATTCCAGCTGGAGAGAACACGCACAACGGCCACCCAGAGCATAGTGGGTATGGAGACACGACTACCCGGCGCCCTCGACTCATACATCCAGCCCTTGTACATGAGCAATAGCTTCAGTGTATAACGCATCGTAAAGCATATGGATAGCCACACGGTGAGCGCGGCCAGAAAGCAGGCAGTGATCTGCCAATTTATTGTATTGCTGGGCAAATAGACCAGAATTTTGTTGGTCAAATTGAAGGGCGCCTGGTAGCCCGAAAAGTGCAGGCCCAGCGCGATGGCTGTGATCAGCCAAAGGCTTTGTATGTGAGCCGGATATACACCATTCCGTATGCCATTCTATAATCGAGAAATGTTTGCACTATAGGAATCAATATATGGATGTATTCCTGATCGAACTTTACCCTAGCACGCGCTACACGCTTCTTCCAGGATCGCAAACCGGAGGTTAACACAAGATTGAGCACCTCGTGGTCATAGTTGATGTCGAAGCCCTCGTGCGTGATCGCAAACGAGAAGGCGACGGCAGAATGGGCTTCAGCCATATCTGCTGCTAAATTCTAACCAAATGGCGCTGTAATTAGACCAAATACCAGATGCATATAAATATAATTGGATTAGATTAGATACGAGTCTTAATTACAGTGTTAACTCCATTTACAAGTCATCACAATCGAGTACATTATTACCAAGTTATTAACTGTGCTTACGGATCACTTTATTGCCTGCCTTTCTCACTTAATTAATACATCTGTTAAAAGGGATTAAGGTATTAAGCGGCATATCCCTCACATGACTCAGTCTAAATCTTAATTATTCAATGCAAATGGAACATTTGGCATTCGAGAGTTAGGCTATTCAACTTTCGGATCGGCTACCAACGCATTAGACAGTTCATTTGGGGGGAGCTTAAGGCGGTTCTATAGAACAATTTCCAAGCGAAGTAATTAACCGTGTATGACTGTGTGTCTAATTAGAAGATTTGAATTTCTGTTGAATAGTTTTCAAAATATTTACGCATCCGTTCAGCTGCTCAGATTTAAAGTGTGCTAAAGTTAATGCAACTCCGTCGCAGCTGTTAGCCTTCGCTTGTTGCACTTTGATATCGCCTCGGGGCTTCACCGACTGCTATATACAATTCTCGCTTATGTCTTGTTCTAAATTATAGAGTATGGAAA
>JABVZX010000001.1:7544601-7554988 GCA_020883565.1 Drosophila pachea
CCCTTTTCTATACATATCAGAGGGTATAAAAAGAGGGCTCGCGCCTATCATAAAAATGCCTAAGAGACTCACTTCTGGCCGGCAAACCAATACAAATTGATCAATAATTTTACACAAATCAAGCAATCGCATATGTATGCAAACAACATATATGTAAGCCTGTGTGCATATATATGGATCTGTAAGTGCATAAATTGACCTACGACATTTTAATCATACGCGTACACACGCCCACTTCTTTCGACTACCACATGCACGCACACACACACACACAGTCAGTGCCTATGTTTGAACAACTATAAATAAAATACATATATAGCACATCGTTGACTGTGGCTTTATGGAGGGCCTCGTGAGAAACAAAATATGAATTGTTTTTCTGTCGGAAAAAATTATTACGGGATATATATAACATGTGTATTTATCACTTGATATATCTGATTGAAAAGCTACAACCAATACACACACACATATGTATGTATGTAGCTTATTAATAGAACTGTTTGCACTTTGAACTGTCGCTGGGAGAACATGGATCTGCAGTGGCTACCATGTGCAAATATGTCGCTAGACAAGTACAACTAGTGGAGTATTTAGCAGATGGTTAGCTGAGTTTAAGTACTGGTACTTATATTTCTAGACAAAGGCGATAACGACTTGTTTATCTTGCTTTGCTGTCCATAAAACTGGTAAACAAAGAAAAGGAAAGAACAACACTTTCCAAATTGACGAGCTTTGCTTTGCTTGTGACGGCGTTACGCTAGATGGCGCTTCGGACCTTTCGCCCTTGGGGTGCCCATTTTCAAGCAATCCTGATCGGATTGTGCTATCGTGTTTATCAATAGTTTCACTTATCAGTATAGTTAATTTATATAAGGGCACGATCAGCTTGAGGCCCCATTTGAGATTTGATCTTACACGGACATTAAAAAAGAGACTTTTTAAACGTAGCGATAAGATATTACTTTTCTTTATGACTTTTTTATACTGCGTTAGCCGATTATTGTCTAAAGTTCAATTGACTGTTGGGGTCTTTGGAAATTTCGAAAGCTCCATAAACTAGAACGCAATTAACTCAGTGATAAGGTATAGCAAGCAAATCGATACGGCAAATTCAGAAGAATTGCAAATATTTACTACGAAGTAGACTCCAATAAGCCATGACACATTGCAGTCTAGTTGGCAAAATTAGCGTAGACGACAAAAGTCCCTTATCAGACTAATTTATGAGACATTCGTAGGAGTCTAGGCCGAAATGCAACCTCGTATACCAGAGAGAGAAATCGTTAATGCAGGGATCTTCAGTCTTAAGACATGGCCTTGGCACAGCTACAGCAAACGCAACTGAGCGCGGACTTTGAACTGTGAGCATAACTTGAAATGCGCCAGCAAAAGCATCAGAACGAGGGGAGGGAACCTGTTACGCTAATTTCGAATTCGAATCGGCCACACATTGTTATATCATTCACTAGTATTTCCTGAAGCACGCCGTGTGCACATATGTATGTATTTGTAACTAGTATTGAACTTATGACTTTTACTTTAAATAACATATATACAATTCGATAGAATTTGAAAGCAAATTTGTGCATGATATTTACTATAAGTCTTGTCATTTGTTGTTGTCATTTCAATTAGCTTGTTGAGCATCTGAGTAAATACAAACAGATACACACAACTGCACACGCTGGCGTTCGCGTATGCGTATGTGTGAGTGTATATGTGTATTTTACAGATGTTTACAATGCCGTGCTTGAGACTGTCGTTCGGCGAGCTTTCGCGCTCACCCACTCAACTGAGAGCGCGATGCAGTGTGGTTTTTGGACTTTGAACCCAGTTTAGCGCGCGAATAAGAAAAAAATTAATAAAAGCAACAGCGAAATACAACGATAAAATGTTTGGTAAAAATATTTATATCTGCTCTCGCTCTGCTTTCGACAACAAGTTTCCAAGCGGCTGCATATACACACATACATACAGGTACATACAAACACTTCTACGAGTGGAAAATGGAAAAAGAGGGGCTTGCTTATGACCCAAATAACGGAAACAGGTTGAAGTTGTTGTTGTTATTATTATTATTGTTGACGGTATTAAGCAATGCAACGGAGAGTAGGTTGTGAGGCCGAAACGTATTTTTCACCTTAGCAAGCAGGTAAACGTGTCTACGAGTCAAAGGTGAATGCACGGCGCCTGCGTGAGACGTGACGGCTTTTGTTTTCATTTTATTATGTATACATATAAACACTAAAACAGTAAGTTATCCTCAACTTACATTTGTGTATGTGTTCTTATATGGAGAACTCGTTTTAATAGCTGGTAAAATAAACACGCCTAATCCAATTGCGTTCAAAAGTAAAGCGGAACGAAGAAACACAAAAGACGCGAGGGACAAAAAGTAAAATGTCGGCAAAAGTAAAGAAGCGCGCGCAATGTTGTAACCGAGCCAACGACAAAAAAGAGACTGAAGAACCGACTTTGAGCCGGAGAGCTGGAAACGGTGAGAGCTCGAAATTCGAACCATATGATCGTGAGAATGTGTGGGGTGAATACTGCAGGGTGACCATGTGAATGTAATGGATTAATGCATTTTCAATCTTGACTTTTAATTCAATTCAGATATTGTATAATTGTAAGTTAAAAAGCACTTATTAAGATAAAGCTTTAATATTTACTCAAGATGATACTGTTCCTTTTTTGTTTGCATTTATTTTTGTCTTATGCTATGCAGTTATTGCAATAGTTATTCGGGTGATTCCGTATTCTCCTGCTCTTTGTTTGACGAAGAGTTCAAAAGGCCTCGTATGCTCACGTCATAGACAACCTCTTCAATTTTCTTTACATCATATTTGAGTGCATCGAAACGTTTGCGCAATCCATCATTTTTCATGTTCAGCAACCTAAATCCCGTATTTAGTTCGCTAATGAAACTGGAAATATTGAACGGTCGCTCGTAATCGCCCATTGTCACGGAATTTGTAGCAAAGCGTGAAAGCTCAGAAGCGAGCAGCAAAATTCCTAGTAAATAGTCTTCTATATCCAAATGGAATCCATCCGTATGCTTGGTTTTCACTATATATAATTGTACACGTCGAATATAGAGGTAAACCATAACTTATCAAATATCAATTACTTACGTCCAAGTAGTTCGGCTGCGGTTTCTCGCTTCACCAAAATGCCCTTCTCCAAGTAAATAACCAAGGCAATTAAAAATACCAGACGCTGTGTTATGTACGTCCAATGATCAGAATACCTATGTGGGTGTACAAAGTCATTAGCGAAAATGTGGCAAAGGAGACGCCTACACAGGGCAACACAAACAATTTCGCACCGGTAGTACTGGCCTGCAGGTACCAATTTGGAAAGTTTTATATATTTCTCGGCGCAGGCTTCGATTTGCTTACGTGCCAAACTGCAGGCTTGGTCAACTGAAAACACAAATATTCATTTGGGTGGTTCGTTTTTAATAAGTACATTAACTCACTTTTAGATAAATCACTATGTATAACTTGCAATTGGATTGTGGCTTCCTTTGCCAGATGCTCTATTTCCCGGACCACGACGCGTATGTTCTGCGACATTCAATTCAAGTAGTGTAGATATCTATTATGAATTAGTTATATTGTTACTAACCTCGCGCAATTCCTGCTCATTATCTATGTACTTTTGGTATTTGGAGAAAATCTCCATATTTACAAAACATTTTCCCGACATTTTTCCGAGAATTTTTGATTGTTTATGCCGGTGTTAAGAAGCATATATACCCTTAAGCGTGAAAAACTATTGTGAACATATATCGAATAACAGCGTAGCCCTGAACACGAAATATCGATACCACGAACAAATATCGCAAATCGATTTACAGTTGTGCTTTCTAACTCGTATTTCGTGCTTGTGCGTTTAATTGACATCAACGTCAAATTCCAGTACATAAAATGTCCTACGTAAGTTTATCACACTTGACAATTCTAATCAGAAACTATTAAAGTGTGTCATTCAATTTCAGGGTGGTGGCTACAATCCCTATGCACAGCCTGCAGGAGGGTACGCTGCTCCGCCTGGGGCCTTTCCCCCACAGAACGTCCAAGTTTCACCACAGGCTCAGCAATGGTTTGCTATGGTGGATAGGGATCGCTCTGGCAAGATTAACGCCTCGGAGCTAAAAGCCGCTTTAATCAATGGGCGTGGAGAGCAGTTCTCGGACAACGCATGCAAACTCATGATAAGTAAGTGAGCCATGTAACGAAGAAAATGATTGTGGATTTTGAATGAGTCAGTTTAACTTGACTAGTCCAAGTATTTTGGTCTGTTTGTTTATTCCTAGAATATGTGCAAATCACCTAACTAATGAAAATTAGCTAAAAGAGCAATCTATGTATATCAACATAAAGCTGCTAAAATATTTGCTAGACAAACCTAAACTTTAAAGCATTAAATGGTCTTCACACGTGCATGTTTGTTTAGAATGACGGACGAAGTATCTGTCCGACACTATCTCTGATAAATATTTTCGTTTTGTTTATTTAACGGTTTATTGTGTTTATCGACCATTTTATGCACTAATTCCCTCCTCGTACAGGCATGTTCGACAACGACGCGACCGGCACCATAGATATCTACGAATTCGAGAAGCTCTACAACTACATCAACCAATGGCTCCAGGTGTTCAAAACATACGATAAGGATGGTTCAGGGCACATCGAAGAGGGTGAGCTTACCCAAGGTACGAAAATTAGAAAAAAAAAAAAACAACTGTAAATTCTTGTACTCATAATATACTCTTCACATTAGCTTTTACGCAAATGGGCTTTCGTTTCACGCCCGAGTTTATCAATTTTCTGGTCAAGAAGAGCGATCCACAGAATCACAAAGAGGTCTCCGTAGACCAGTTCATTGTTCTGTGCGTGCAGGTTCAGCGCTTTACAGAGGCATTCCGGCAACGCGACACTCAACAGAACGGAACCATCACCATTGGTTTTGAGGACTTCCTCAGCGTTGCCATCGGCTGTTCCTATTAGCGAGAAGTTTCACATTCAGAGAAAAACGACGAAGAAACTCAATGGACTCGGGCGACACCTTCAATCAGATCACACTCACAATCACAGCCTAATACAGAGGCAAAAAAATATTCCGGCTACTGGTGGTGCATTTGCCTTAGGATAGTTTATTGAATTTGTATCACACCGATGATCAAGCTACTATCGAATTCCCGTTAAGCACATTGTAATCTCTTTTTAAACACATACACACGTACATCAAGTATTGTTATTGCCGTTATAAAGTACAAATCAAATAAAACCATTTATATTTGTAAATGTAAAAAATAATAGTGTTTTATTGAAATTGTGTGAACATCGTGAATACAAAAATATATGTAGAGGAGAGAGAGACAATGAATCTCATTATTTTTTTCTCGTTTTCAATTTCAATTTTCCTTAAACAGTTGCACTGCCAAGAATTGTCTTTATGGAGAAAATATCAAATAAAATCGTAAATATCTTTTCATAATAATAATTCTACGCAAATTGGCAGTTGAGTATAAATATATTAAAAATATGATAAAATACATTTGGATATAAGAAGTATTCGATTTTTGGTTTGGGAATCATATTAAAATTTCTCATTTTCTTTTCTTCTTTTTTTGTGTGTTTTCGATCTTTTTGGTCGTTGTAAAATAAAAAACCTATGAATAATTGTTTTCAGTCTTAAAACGTCATTATTTTATATAAATATAAGATGTAAGAATTTGGTTTTTAAATAATAAGTTTGTTCAATCCATAATCGTGTAATTGATTCAATAACTACAATTTACGAATGATCAGTCGAAATCAGTCAGAATTTTAAATAAAATAAATACCTAATATGGCATAAACCGTGGAGATCGACAGTCGAAAATTGGGCAAAATCCGAGGACTAAGAAAAACTTATTAAATATAATGTAAAAAAAGGAGAGATCTTTGGGCGTGGACAATGTCTTGTGGAAAGTTGGGCAAGATTTCATAGGGTGTCTTCGCTTCTTCTTGTTCTTTTTAAGGTATATTATTTAAATAAAACGCTTAATTTTTGGCATTTTATTATTGTAGAGTTAAGGCTTAACTTTGAGGGTCGATAAAAAGGAATCTGAAAATCGATTGGTTCAAAATTCCATACAAAAATACTTCAATAATCGTTACAATACATAAATATCAATTTGCAAAAATTTCGTTCTTCGTGCTCTCTCTCTCTGGCGCACGCACGCACTCTCGCTCGCTCGTCCGCACTTACAATCAACTCTCGCTCTGTTTTTTACTCTGGGAATACATTTTCATTAACCATAAAAATTATTGTAAATAATACGTTGAAAATGTTGTACGCTTAATACTAATGATTCCGTTTTGTGATTTTTGATTATATGCTTGATTAGAATTGTTTGCACTGCCTACAAAACATACATTTTAATATTACAATTAAAAACATAAAATTAATTGAATCTCATTGTTTTTGCTTTTTGCTTTTCGCTATTGATATTGGGGATGACACACGATTTGACAAGAACGTTGGTTTATAAACGTTCATATCTATGGACAAATTAAAAGAAAGTTTTTACTTAGACGCAATTCAAGAACAATATTAATTTCAATGGAAGTTACAATTGTGGCCGCCCCTCAGAGCACCGCCCACATATACAGAGAGTGTGCCTTAATATTGGTGTATTTGGTTTGGTTGCGATATAGCTTTCAGTTCGCAATCACTTATTGCAATCAATAATTAGCTTGCCCTGTGAGTCATCCGATATGGAGCCGCTGACACTGAGGGCACCACTGCCTCCGCCACCTCCGCCGGCGCTGCCGCTGCTGCCATCCATGTTCATGGAGTACTTCGAGCGTCGCTTGCTGGGCAACTGTGGCAGATCCGTGTGATGCTTGCGGACATGGACGCCCAGATTGCCGCGCTGCTTGGACTTGTACGGGCAGTAAGGGCACTGATGTGCCGGCTCCTTGCCACCGCATTCGACATTCTCATGACGACGCAGTGTCGACTTCCAGCGATATTTCTTGCCACAGTGACGGCACTCATACACGGGCTCACCGTCCAGACCGACGCCATTGGGACTCGTGGTGCTGCCGTTGCTGTTGCTGCCGCCGTAATCGCTAAGGGAGAACTCCAGCTGGCGGAAGGCTTGGGCCTGTACCTCCTTTAGCGAGCTGGACGAGTTGTTGGTATTCGTGGCGAACATGTTGAGTGAATAGTTGCCAAACTTGCCGCTGCCCAAGGCACTATTGGTGCCATTCGATTGATCCATTAGCTGAATATCGTCAAAGGCATTGTATCGCGAGTCGTCCTCGTCTTCGGTGGAGGAGTTCGGTTCGTTCTCGCACTCCGAATGGCGCATGTCGCGCTGTTGCTTGCGCAGTAAATTCTCCAAGATCTTGGTCGGCGTCACATCCTCGCCGGCCCCATTGTTATCCTGATCCTCGGGCAGACGATGGTGCGGTGTCTGCTGGCGCAGGATCTCCTGGGCGCGCAACTGCTGCTGGAAGCTTTGCAGCCCGTTGCGCATCAAAGCCTCGGCGATGGCCGCTGCCGGTGGCTTGTGCACAGGTGCAGCGGCGGCCGTATTAGCCACCAGCACCGAGGTGGGTATGGCCGTGACGCCGGGCAGGCTAAGCTCTGCGGGCACCGGTTTGGCGCTAGCCGCTGTCTTCAGTGAGTATTTAAGGCGCGGATGAAATGGCCCAGCGCCAGCGGCAGCGCTCAGTTGTTGCATTTCATCAGCCAGCAAGTTTTTTGAGGCCGTCTCGGAGGCAGCACCGTAAACGGCAATCGCCGCTATGCTCGACGGCTCCAAAGTCTCCGCCGAGGTGGGCGACACCTGACCGTACTTACTCAGCTCGGCCGGGTCCTGGGGCAGCAGCTGCTGCGGCTGTTGTTGCTTCGGGGCCTTCGCCGACTTGGTCTTGTAGAACTCGAACAGCATGTCCGAGACCTCCGACACGGACAGTCGCTTACGTCGCGACCCGGGCAGCTGTATCTTCTGCTCATCACGCTTCATATTCAAAATGCTACGCTGCAGGCCGCGCTGAATCTCCGGCGCGGTGTTCTCCTTGCGGCTAAGATCTGTAGACGAGAGCATTTTATGATTAGTTTCAAATATTACTTTGACATTTGACCATATGAATCGACGCTTTCATGAACGCACACACATATATAATTATATCGATATGTACAAATGAAAAAGCAACTGATGAGATTTCATTAATAATGACCAGATTGCTTAGATTGAATGCAAAAGAAAAAAGAGATGACTTTGCAAAACGCAGTGTTAGTGATGGGAGAGCATGCAGATTAGGATTTAGAAACAACTTAAAATAATATTTTCAAAATTAATATCATTATCGATTAAGGCTAAGTATATGAATTAAAAAGTATGACACAGTTGTGTGTATAAATGATTAAATAAGTACACGTAGTTAAACAATTTATTTAATTTTGTTTTTTTTTGTTTTTGCTTTTGTTTAATATAACACATAAAATGAAAATGGAAAATGGTTTCGCACAGGCCGTATTTGCACTTTTTCTTTTTTGTTTTGAGGCAGAATGAAAATGAAAATGTCATGATTTATTTCTGATTCTGTTGTTGTTGTGGTTGTGATAGTGGTGGTGGTTGTTCGTGTTGTTGTTGTTGGTTGTTGGTTGAGGTGCTGGTGTTTGATCATGTTGATGCTTGTGAGTTGTTTTTGAACCAAAACCAAGAAAATGCTTGTAACTTTACCTGCCACACATCTAAAAAAAAAAATAAAGAAAATAATAGATTAGTGTTAGTTTTCGAATCGTTGGCTTTTTCCAAGTTCCGAGCTGCCCTCGGGCCGTAGCGCAAGCTGAAAATATAGAAGAAAAGTACTTGATTAATTACTTGTAGCTGAACAGTTGATCGAGTACAGATTGGCTGTGCGTGTGCGTGGGAGTGAGGGAGCTTTGAGCAAAGCTTTAAGTACAGCTTTCGGCTGCTTAAAGCTTAGCCCGACTCTGTGGCTCCTTCAGCCTTGCAAGAAGCTAAACGCCCACGCGCAAGCGCGCGGAAAAGCGTCTACACGGCAACACACACCAAACTGCACTAGACGAGAGCGCAGCTTAACAATTTTCCAAGCGCTGATCCTCATATCCCAAAGGCTGCGCTGCCTGATGCAGCTGCAGCCAATGGCAGAGCAGACAACGGCAACTGCAACTGCAACAACAACAGAAGCAATATTCGAGAAGCGTCTCGTTTCGTGTGGCCTGCCTGAGTGTTCACGAACGTGTGTGTGTGCGTGTGTGTGAGTGTGTGTGAGTGCGTGTGAGTCCGTGTGTATCTGTTGCTGCTCGCACAGCAAGTGTACCCAAGGCTTAAGGCCTGCTTGATCCGGGTCGGGCCTCGCTCTCGGGTCCTTGATTTATTTTTACTCTTTGCTCAGTTTTCCACATTTCGTTTTTCTACCTAACGCACAAATGCCATCTATTTCGGGCATGTTCTCTCCCACAGCAAACTTTCTCCACAAGCCGTGTGAGAGAGGGAGGGATACAGAGAGAGAGAAAGAGAGAGAAAGAAAGTGCGTGCAAGAGAGAATGAAAAGCATTTGCGCAGGCGCACAGTTCGCCTATGAGTATGCGTGTGTGAGTGCGAGTGTGTGTGTGTGTGCGTGCTGACGAACAGCTTCCGGTGGTGTGTGTGCGTGTCGGGTGTTTTCAGTATTACAGCTGTAAACAAATGCCCATATATATGTACACAGATACGTTCAATATGTGTTTCAAGGTCAGCAAATGGAATCTATATCAAATCTGGCTGCAAACTTAAGGGAGGGCTTGATGGAAAATTTGAGATATTTATTTATGCCACGCAGTTTCCATGAGAATTGGTAACAGCCGGCAAATGTATACATACATACATATATACAATATGCTCATATATATATAGAGAGAGAGAGAGGTAGAGAGAGCGCTGCTCTAAAGCCTCTGCGGCTTAGCTATATTTGCGAATATTTGCATCACAGATCGAAACAATAAACAAACGAGAAAATCCTACTTCGACAACTTATGCTGAAAAACTTAATCTGAAGTTCAGAATATACATATAGATTTATGTATGTACATATATAAATCTCTATTCAGCACAATTTATACTAATTTCGACCTGCAGCTTAAGAATAATTTGAGAAATAGCTAACTTTTTACTAATTGCCAGGGAGTCGCTTAATCGCGGCACATCTGCCAGACAATATATACACATTTATAGCTAAATGTATAGAAGTATACACAAGTATTGGGAAAGCGAAACAAACATGTTTCGGGCTTCCAGGAATTCAACATTAAAATCTAAAAATAGCTTCAAGACAATAGAGCCCAGACAGACCCTTGGAACTTCCACACCGAA